>JAKSZP010017677.1:0-52212 GCA_022478985.1 Massospora cicadina | reverse complement strand
TATAACTGAATTGGGATATGGGGAGATTGGAAACCCAATTTGAATGATTTGTGGCGGGGTGGAACACCGTAAGATCTGTTTAAGGCACTGGTCACTCATTCAGTCTGCCATCTGATTGAAAGTGATAGGCAGTTGAACGGCAGGGGCGAATCTGAAGAGTCTTACACAACTCTTCCCAAAATATGGAGGTAAACTGGAGTCCCCAATCCTAATTATTTGTTGAGGGACCCCATGAAGAGTGAACACATGAGTAACAAAAAGCCTAGCCATCTCAGCCACCGCGGTGAGTGTGGTTCTGCAAAAGGATAAGGTGGGAGAACTTCGTAAAACGGTCCACCACCACCAAGATAGCATTGTAGCCCTCAGATACAGGCAATTACACAATAAATTCCACCAGTAATGAAGTCCAAAGCCCTTCATATTTTTTAACTGGTACCAACATCCCTGCTAGAGGCTGGCATTTCAGTTTCATTTGGTTGCAGACTAGACACTCTTTACAATACCTGCCTACATGAGCGGCTAACCCCTTCCAATTGTAAGTGAAGCAAATTAGCTCTAGTCTTCGCCTTCCTAGAATGGCCAATGGTGATTTCGTCATGATGGTCCCAGATGATTTCCAGGCGAAGTGGTTCAGCATGAACCCATAGGCGCCCTGAAACCACACCATCTCATCCTTTACGTGATAACCTCTGGTGATGTCCTCATGATACAATGCGCTCTTGGCAAGGACCATATTATATCTGGCCAACAAAGACTGAGAAAGGACTAACTTTTTGAACATACCATATTCTTCCACATTTTCCAGAGGAGCAAGCGATGGCCCATTGGACAAAGGAGAGGGAAGTTAAGACACAATCTTACCCAGTGGAATCAACTGGGTATTATACACCTATAACTCCTTAGGACCAGGAGATAGTGCAGGGTTGCGGCTCAAAACATCCGCCAAACCATTCTCCTTGCCCTTAGTAAACTCATAAGATAACGCAAATTGGACAGGGTCTCATGCCAGCAGGTCTGCCATGGGGTTAAGACATGAGGGGCGCGGTAGTACACTAAGGCACAGTGATTTGTATGTACACAGAAAGGTTGGGGGAGCCATGCAAGTGGTAACATCAATAAGTCAGTCATAACCACTGCTAACAACTTTTTTCATATATGGCGTAATTTAACTCTAGCAAAGACATCTTCTTTGAAAAATATCCCACTAAATGCTCTATTCCATCTTCACCTAAGTTTGATAAGGCAGCTGCTATGGTGAAGTTTGAGGCATCAGAAGCAGCAATGAGATCATTATTGGGATCAACATGGAGAAGAAAGGATGTGGACAGCAAAGTACACTTTACCGCTTGGAAGGCATCCTGCAAAGTTGAGGACCACTGGTTACTTTTGACCCACTCGCCTTATATAAAGGTGTGGCAACTTCAGAAAGATTTAGTGTGAATTTCTTAAGGAACATAAACGTCCATAAAAACTTCTCAACCTCTTAACTGAAGTTGGAGTGGGACACTCACAAAATTTCCTTTCTCCTTGTATGGAGTTATCACATGCCCTTGGTCAAACACAATTTTGCCCAGGAAGGTGACCTGTGACTTAAAGAACTCACACTTACTGATTTTCAGTAAGAATGGCAGCCCTCAAACGCTCCATTACCTGCCAAAGGTGTACTGCATAGGACACATTGTCAGGGGAAAATACCAAAATTACATCCATGTAAGCTACCGCGCATACCCCCAGCAGGTCCCCCAAAGCCACATCAATATGGCGTTGAAAGATAGCAGGGGCATTATTAATCCCAAAGGGAATAAACTGAAATTGGAAAATCTTTTGGTATGTAATGCAGTCAGCCACTTCAGGCTATTCTTTATCTGGATCTGATTAAACGCATTGGCTAATCTAACTTGGAAAAGACTATCGCCTTCTCTATATAGCGTGCAATCTGTAAGTCAGTGGGATGAGATGTAAGTATCAGTACTGTGACGTTGTTGAGATTCCCATAATCTACACTTGGATATAAGGTACTATCGGCCTTCTCTACAAAGAGAAGTGGGGAGTATACATGGGAGGTACGCTGAAAAATCGCGCATTTGTCTAACTGATCCTTAACCAATACATCTAATGCTGCTTCCTCATGTACAGTCAAAGGGTAAATATGGAAATATATGCGCACCAGATCAACAGTGATCTTGAACTTGCAATTAAACTCTAAATGAGAAGGTAATTCATTAGCTGAAGCCTCATCAAATGAAGATTCCAGACCCTCCAAACAGGAAGGTAAAGGTACCTCCGGTGAGGGCATCAACAATGGAGTGAGACTGAGAGTATGGATATTGGTCCAGTGGGGCAAATCGCTCTGAAAATTAGCCTCAGACAAAGGAACAATTAATGTGCGACCATTCTTTAATGTTAGAAAATAGGGTGTTTCTCAAAAGTTGGTCCTGACGTCAAACTTTCTCCATCATTCAACTCCCAATATAATGGGGTACATAAGGTTTTTGATTGCTTTTAGTCAGTCCGTCAAAGATACTTGCCCACTTGATA
Organism: Massospora cicadina; assembly: GCA_022478985.1. Lineage (NCBI taxonomy): Eukaryota > Fungi > Entomophthoromycota > Entomophthoromycetes > Entomophthorales > Entomophthoraceae > Massospora > Massospora cicadina. The sequence goes on along the minus strand of JAKSZP010017677.1, from coordinate 49,674 downwards.
ATCCACTAACTCTAGTACCTTCAGGGTGGCAATAACTTGAGAAGCCCTCCCCTAACCATACCACCTGGTAGGTAACTAAGCTTCAGATATTAGTCTAAGTCATGTTTAATAAAATTTGCAGAGGCTCCAGTATTAACTAAGATAGTAGTGCTAATTTTACCTGAACTGATGAAAGAGTTACAGTTAATAAAAAATTGACCGAATGATCTTTATTTATAGCAGAAAAGCCAAAACTTCACCAACAAAATCTTCTTCTGGGTTGAACATACCCCCAGGTTACGTTTTTGCATCAAAGAATGGAGAGGGATATCTGGCCACTATTTATTACTGAGGTCACATATTTAACCATATCTTTAGCAACTGCATTAACGTTATTGTATTGCAAAGGCAACTTCTTTTCCATATCCTGGGTTCTGCATATCATCATGTTGGTCAAGCGGGTTTTCTGGGATGATTTGATATACTGAAATGGGGTCCATATCTGAGCCATAAGAGAAGATATATGGTTTAGTAGTATATATGGAAACGTCATTATAAAATGTGTTTTGGGCTGCAAACAACCCTATACTCATTTTGTCGATGGGTTGTACAAAGTTATCCAGGGCCAACACCACTAGGCCCTTCATGTTGATCTCACCTGCTTCATCCAAACACGGTGCTGAATGAAAAACAATTTGTTGGTGTCAATTTTATTAAATTGGGTTAAAAGTAAAGGAATCATGACTCAAATCGTGAAGCATCCATATCCACCAGGTATGGACAAGAAGGGAGAGTACTTTTTCAGATGGAGGTAGCAAGATTAACGCCAGAATGTCTAACCCTCAGCAAAATAAAAACACAGTGGTAGGCCTACCGTGGCCGTAGCCACCAGCTGGTGCACACCATTTGCACTTTGCAAAAGTCCCACACAGAGAAAGTTTGTTCATGTAAAGTTAAGGGTGGTCATCTAAGGTCAGAAGAGTATCTATAACTCTCCAAATCTCAACGTGGTGGTTCTTAATGCACAGGAACATGACAAAGGAAACTAGTAGTCAGCGTTATACTAAAGATAGCCCAGCAGAGGATGCTTAAGCTGAAGTGACATAAGGTGAGAGTATTTAGCACAGTAAAAATACTAATAGATCAAGCAATCATCAAAACTTGGCTGTGCCCCAAAGGAAGTTCATAATATAGTTTTGTACAGTGGTAGAGAGCACAGGTGACCTAGTTTGGAGGGAACCTGGTAGGACCACTGGTGACCAGAGGCTGTATTAATATTAAAGAAATTAAATTGGCTAACAATCATGAGACCTCTTTGATGATGTCCACGCATAGAGCTATCCAAGTCAACATATGGAAAAACTTAAAAAGATTATGGGTTATTTGGGGAAGGTGGCCAACGAGAAACATTGGTCTCAAGAAACATAATTAAGCCATCATGGTGAAATCAGGGATTGGAGAAAGTGGTACTAAACCTTGGTGCACCAGTAGACGCACACTTCTGCTTAACAGGGTAACATACTTCAAAAAATGACCTTATTTGAGTGATTGATTGAGTTGACCCTGTCCTGAGCTTGTAATTTCATAGCTAGAACGGGTTTCAAACCCCCGTTCACCTATTAACTAGATTGAGCTGTCATCATTAAATAAAAAACTCATTCACTTTAGTGCGAGAGATGAAACAAGGAGCTGGGCGTTAGGCACCTCACTTTACCAACCTGGGCATACCTAGCCTGTACCCAGCGTTGATTTAAGATATGCATAAGGTCAAGAAGGTGCTGCAATTTGGCCCTTTGGACCTCCTGCCTCCCAGCATTGTCCTTACTGTTGATTCCTCAATAAGGTCATGTAAACATGACACAGTGTTACCAGCCAGAACTATTAAACTATAATTGGAATTAGTTAACTTATATAAGGAAAAGTTCTCAGCTATGAGGAGGATGCTTTTTAAGATCTTTAAATAAAATTGCCCTTTCATTAAACTTGAGATGAACAGGCCCTCTTACCAATTAAAAGAATATCATTGTTATTTGCACCAACGGAATAATTCCTATACATTATAAGCAGATTGGCTGTCATAGCGGGCCCCTCCCCCCATCATTTCTGAGAGATAAAGCTTTCTCTTACGCGCCTCCTTCAGTTGTGAGCTACTCCTGGGGAACAGTGAGTTGTAAGCACAGAATTGACCCTGGATCTTCTGGATGGGTTACTAGGGGAAGTTTACTCCCCTTTGAAAAATCCAATGATGACTTTCTGCAGCCGCTGGTCTAATTGTCTCTGACTATCAACAGATTGTGTGCTCTTAGCTAATATGATCAATCAGAAGATTTCTGTAAGCAAAAGACATAAGATCACCTAATTTAAAATTCTGTTCTGAAATAAGGCCTAACTCAATAAAGATATTAGAGACATATTAAAGTTTATGCCTCCCAATGACACTCCTGATGCATGCATCATTATATCGCAGGACCAGCTAGAGGGTCTGTCAGAAGAACAAAAGGATCAATTTTTTCTTTATTGCAAATATACGCGTATATATTTTCTATCAGTGACTATGATTTGGGGTGCGCAAAACGGTATTCACCACCACAATGACACCATATATGCCCATCTCATATGTACACTTGGACTATACAATGTAGTTGAGCTAATGAAGTAGTTTTATGATAAGAGCTTGATCAACTACTATACAAGAAATTATTGTACCTTCTCATAGTCCCTGGGCCAATCCTGTGCATATTGTTAAGATTAATGATGGTACCAAATGAGTAGCGATATACTACCACCAGCTAATTAAATTAATAGAAAAGACTCTTATCCTTTACCACATATAGATGACGCCCTCAATATTAATAGGAACTAAGTATCTCACTGCATTGGATCTCATCAGCGGCTATTAGAGATCACCTACTAAAAGCAGAACAGGAGAAGTGCGCCATTATTACTTTACAAGGGCTTTATTAACCAACGTTCATGTCATAAGGTTTATGTAAAGCGCCAGCAACCTTTCAAAGAGCCATGGTCACCATACTAATGGATTTAAAGTTAAGCTGCGTCTTAATGTATCTTTACAATACAATGTATGTTTGTGCAACTTTACAAAACATCTGTCCTATATGGAGGAAGTCCTTAATCAAATAGCTAAGGCCCAGCTAAAAATAAAGCCTAGTAAGTGCAGTTCAAAGAACCAAATGGTAATAAAATCACATTGTCAATACTAAAGGGATATGCCCTTGGTCTCAGAAACTTAAAGGTGTTGATTGAATAAAATATCCTGAGAACAAATGACGTGAAAATGTTTTTAGGCATGATGTGATACTATGCCAGTTCATACAAGAATTTGCACATCTAGATGAGCCTTATTTCATCTAATTTGAAGCGTAGTGACCTTCATTTGTTCTCCATAATGTGAGATTGCTTCAACAAGTTGAAAGTAACACTAACTCAAGCGCTGGTGCTATGCAACCCTAGTTTGACCAGCACATAATATCAGTTCAATGATTTGTTAATGGCAATTGTATCTGTGCTCTTGGCGTGATGACATGGTTAGAACAACATGTAGCCTTCTGAAGTCATGCCCAAACCATGCAGAAGAAAAATAATATAATGTAACATAACACAAATGTTTACCCATCATTTTTAAAAAATTTTGTGCTTATAATTATGGGACAAAATTCCAAGTTGTTACTGATCACTCCTCCTTAAAATGTTTATAAAACCTTAAAGAGTCCAAAGGTCTTCTAGCAAGAAGGGTTTGAAGCTTCAAGTCTTCAATTAAGAGGGGTAAAACTAATTAAGGTCATCTTACAAAAAGCTGATGGAATATCACAGCTACCCAATGTTTCTGTGCTGGCTCCTTAAGCCAATATGCTATATGAAAAATGAAATCCTGAAATTACAATAAGAATTTCCCCACTTAGATGAACCTTATATTAATTAATAAAAGATACCAAAGTACGAAATTGGGCTACTTTACAAAGTTGGAGTTGTTGGAAAAAGACAATAATATCCTGCCTCCTCTGATTGACCATTAATTAATATAAAAAACACCAAATTGATTGACATAAAGGCCAGTCAAGGCACTGAAACAGATTCAACAGAGCTAGTGTTGGTAATCTATGAGGCTTGGCATTCAAGATATCCTAATAAAGTGCTAAGAGTGCCAATTGAAAAAGCCCAGTCAAATGGTTGACTGGACCTAAATCATTGGGTAATTCAATAGGGAAATAATGATATTAGCTGATGCTTAATTATTATGTATCATATCAAAATTATCAGTGATTATGCATAAAAATATCCTAAAAATATCTAAAACTTGGGATCCGCGGCCTAGCATTTCCACTTAATAATATTCAACTATGATGACAGGCCTGGGGGCTTTGTTGGTTAAGTGGGACTTATTAATAATAGTCAACTTAAAGGCCCAGGATTGTGAGTTTGTTGGTATATGTAAATTTAGTTTTTAATGCCAATCAAGTTTTTAGTCAAATTAATTACTAATTAGTGGTATGAATCACCTTGGTATGTTCTACTGATTGCTCAAGAGGAGTGACGACTCAGCTATTTGAAGATGCGTCAAAAATGCTGTCTTGAGATGTTTACAAGTTTAAAAACAACCCTGAGGCCGTGTGAGATGACCCAGTGCTAAATAGATTGTAGACCCTCAGATGAACTTATTACATGTTCCTCTGGCTAAATGCCACTTAAAAATGAGGCGTCATAGGTAAGAGGTAGTTAACATCAAACCCTATAAATTATCTCAAGTTGATACTAAAAAACAAAATCGTATATTACTACAAGTCATAGTTTGATATATATGCTTTTTGTTTTAATACTTTTACATTTTATTAAGTCAAAAATTTACTTGGGATCAAAAGGATCAGGGCATCAAACCATTATCTAAGTAAAAACAGAATAATGAAGCTTTGAAGTTTCATTTTCAAGGAGTTTATATATTGACTATTGTCACCATCTGGTCTATTGTCTCCATACAGTAGATAATCAAAACTCCAAATTATCACAGAAGAAGAACCAGACAATTGAATTAGGCCAAAAAATCAACAAGTGGCGCTCATGGCTGGGAATGCAGATGGTGACCACACTGAACAGGGGAGAAACCCCTGGCTATATCAAAATTTTCAAGGATGAATTTACAAAGTTTCAAGACTTGAGAGGGCATAATGATTCAAGTTGAAAATCTCACTGAAGAAGTTACTTTTATTAATGAGGTATATATCGCTCTATATAAAGAAGTGAATGATTTAAAGAAATTAATCAGAGAGAAAGATCAAGCGATTTTTGCTCTTCAATTTCAAAAGACTAATCTTATTGAGAAAATTGAATTATTGAAGGATTGAAATAATGGTCAAAGCCAGCACGTCCAAAGCAATTCTACTGACAATGATGCATCTGAACATTATGAGATTATTCTGGGCCACGTTGGCAATTGCCACGTAAATGGTTGCTTTAAACACCCAGGTTCCTCTAACCATGGCGCGGCGTCTCAGCGCCCAGATACGCCTGGTTCAAGCCAGCAGAGAAGTAATTGAAATACTCATGAGCAGGAGAATGATAATTACAAACTGTCAAACCTTCCTGCTTTCTAAAAATGGAAAAGTAGCCACTTTTATCAAACGCTTTATAATAACATTGTATGGGGCCAGTGACCATAACAAAGAGGCCACTATTTTGACTTCTTAGGTAAATGGAGTATTGAGTTAATTATGCCTCATTTGGATGAAAACCCAACCCACGCCAAAGTCAAAGGGGCCGTGCTTCATAAATTTGGAGGTCCAGAACGAATTTCAGCTAAAAATTCAAATTCTTTAAAATCAGCTTTAAGAAAGATGAAATGATTGATGAATTGGTGATTAATTCTATTGTGAAGCTCAAGTTATCCTAGGCGAAAAGGCTATGATTGATTTTGATGCTAAAATTTGCATTACTACATGCAGTACAACCTATCCAATATTTGTCAAACACCTTTACTTCTTGATTTTGTGCAAAACCTTTAAACTCTGAATTGGTTGATTATCTGTTCAGAAGCACACAAAATTATGGCTCTCCCAATACTGGATATAGATTAGGACCTGCTGCCACTGCTGGAAAACCATATGATACCAATAATAATACTGACAGTTATCCTCCTGTTTAATTAAGCAAACCTTAAATACAAAGGCTCTCGCCCATTAATGAAATTTTTGCTATATCTGCAATTTTAAAGGACACTTTGCTTCCTGATGCCGTCAGTGTAGTGTTAATATAGTCTTTCCAGATAATGCGCAGGTGGAGGGAAAAGAACAAGCACAATAGATGTGGAACGCTCTATTAGCCTAAAAACCAGCCCCACCTGACCAACAAGAAAGTGCAGGCCACGAGCCTTGATTACCAGAGAAATGAATTTTATTTTAGCACCAAATGAATAATTTTATGAATGTACATGCGGTAACTCACTATCAGAATAAGCTTGTCATACCTGAAGCCTCTGAAGTAGTCACTAAACTATATGTGCAAAAGATACTTAAGAATATTCCAGCTGAGGGGCTGAGCAATGCAGCAGATACCCCAAGCTTGAAGGGGGTGGATATAGCTATGCCAAATAGCACATTAACCAATGAAATTCCTAGCATTGGAAACACCCTGAAGCATACTCAACTCTTTGGATACTTACCATATCCACTTAGTAAGCACTACTGATTCTTATTTAAAAAGAAAAATAAAAAATAAAAATATAAAAAATATAAAAAGTAATAAAACTTATAAAGATGAAAAAACAATAGCAATTAAGAAAAGTAATTTAATTCATGAATTCTAAAGCCTCATCACCACTGGGCCTAAACAACACTTCTTTGGGAGGGGGAAGAGAGTGAGATCAAAGCCAAGGGGGCCAGTTTGAGTTTGCCAAGGATTTCTGGAGTTGCAGCAGGCATAAAGTTGAACTTTATGGAAAGTGTTGAAGAATAGCTGGTTATACCAGCCTAAAAAATGAAGGAAAAATGCTTGAGCTAATTGTAGCATGCAGCATGGAAGTGTGGCGTTTAAGAAGAAAGTTTATCCAGGGCTGAAAGGCTATTGACATAGCGTCATATTCTGAAGGTCAAGAAAAATTGGATGTTGCGACCAAGGAAAAAAATACCCTCCATTTTTATCCAGTCAAGGGGGAAGTGTTGAATGGTTGACTGGAATTAATTGTCAGGTAATTTGATAAGGGAAATAATAATTGTTAAATTTTGGGCTTTGTTCTGATGGCTGGTTCTTTGTCAGGTGTGAAATGCAGTTTCATGCATCTATTATGTGAGGACAATAGACAGGATAGTGATTTAGAGATTAAAATATAATTTTTTTGGTAGTACTTAAATTGTATAACCTGTAGTTTACTTAGACAATGGCACGCCGCCCTGATCTTACTGATCCCAAGTAAATACCAACTAGTACAAAGTAAAATACTAAACGCAAAAAAGTTTACAAGTAAAACTATAAACTTAATCCAGTAGTTGAATCTATTTTATTAGTATAAACTTAAGGGTTATTTATAGGGTTTGATGTTAACCAATCTTACCCATGACGTCTCATTTTCAATGGCACTTGGCCATATAAAATGTTTGTAAGAACATCTACAAATACTTTGACTCAGGGTATCATACTAAGCCTTAGGGTCATAGTAAACACCATCATCATTCTCAAGATGGCGTTTTGTAACAATCTTCAAAATATCTGAACCAATTCATTTTCACATGTAATTGGCAGCACATACCAAAGCGATTCATATCACTAATTAGTAATTAATTTGGTCAAAAACTTGACTGACATTAAAAACTAATTTTGACATAGACCAACAAAGCCCACATGCCCGAGTCATTAAATCAAAACTTAAACTTAAGTTCAACCTAACCAACAAAGCCCTCAAGCCCATGTCATCATAGTCAAATATAATTAAGTGAAATCGCTAGGCCACAAATTCAAGTTCAGATATACTTAGGATATCTTTGGTTTATAATACCTGACGATTTAGATCCAGTCAACCATTCAACACTTCCCCCTCCTTGACTGGATATAAGCGGCAGATACTCTTTTTCCTTGATCACACTGTCTAACTCTTCACGTTCCTCAAAGTTCAAATGTTATCTCGATAGCCATTTTCTAAGCTAACAGGGCCAGCGTGCCTGATGATGAGCTTTCTTGGGTTTGGCGCATCTCCAATTCCGTTGCAGGCTTCTCCAGTTTGGTTGCACTCTCCTCCCCCTACCAAAGAGGGGATACCTAGTTCTAATGCCAGCGAGGCATCAAATCTATGAAATAAACTCTATTGCTTGCATTTATTATTATTTTTTCTTTTTTCTTTTTTACTTTTTATTATTTATTATTTATTATTATTATTATTCTTTATGATATGAATGAAGGAACTTAACATGTACCTGATTCAAAACCCAGCCACCTTGATCCTTAATGGTATATACATCTTCAGACGATTTCTACAAGATAATAGATGGACCCTTACAAAGCAAGGCTAGCTTGTGCATGCGGCCTGCGCTATATGTCACAATATACTACTAAATCTCTTTCCTTGAAAATAGTCATTCCCCTATGCCCAACGGCTGGAATATTTTCAAGTATTTGTTGCACATAGGGTTTAGTGACTTCTTCAGAGGCTTCAGGTGTGACAACCTTACTCTGGTAGCGAGTTACTGCATGTACATTTGAGGAATTTTCATTTGATACTAAAATAGAATCAATTTCATTGTTAAGCAAGGCCCCGTGGCCATCGTTTGCTTGTCAATTGTGTGGGACTGGCGTTGTAGGCACAATAGAGCATCCCTCATCTATTGTGCTTGTTCTTTTCCCTCCTCCTGCATGGTATTGGGAAGGACTATATTGACATTTTGCTGATGGCATTGGAAAGCAAAGTGACCTTTACAATTGCAATTAAAGCAAGTAATTTCACACACTGGCCATGAGGTGTTAATCTTCTTATTGTTTTAAAAAACTTTCCAGCAAAGGCAGCGGATCCCAATCTGTAACCAGTATTAGGAGGGCCATAATTTTTTGAGCGTCTATGTAAATAGTCAACAAATTCAGATATTGCAAGGTTTTGCATGAAAGCAGGCAATAGAGTGTTTGATAGATTAGGGTAAGGTTCTACTGCATGCTCTAGTGCAACCTTGACATCAAAATCGACCATAGCCCACGCACCTAAGAGAACTTGAGCTTCACAATAGAATCAATCTGCAAATTTGTCAATTGCTTCATCTTTCTTAAAGCTGATGTTCATAAACTTGGATTTTCTGGTCAACATCCGTTCTGGACCTCCAAATTCATGAAGCACGGCCTCCTTGACTTTGGCATATGTTGGATTTTCATTAATGTGAGGCATAATCAACTCAATGCTCCACTCAACCAAGCAGTTAATCATGGTGGCTGCTTTGTTACAGTCGCTGGCCCCATGCATGGCCATTTCAAAGCGTTTGATGAAGGTGGTAATACTTCCATTTTTGTCAAAGGCCGGCAGGTTTGCTGGTTTGAAATTATCGCTTCCCTATTCCTGGTTATCACAATTACTCCTTTGTTGACCAGAACCATGCGCACTAGGGCGTTGGGGCATTATATCCCAGTTTGAGGTGTTAGTGTTGACCAAAGCAATCATATTGCTAGGTATTTAACAACGTGGCCCAGCATCCATTTTGGTAGCTATCTCTGAAGCTTCATCCTCATAATATTCAAAAGAATTTTCAGTCAAGTGGGTTGTAGCACACTGACAATGCCCATTGGTCACAGTTTGAATTTTCTCTTTAATTTCATTTTTCCAATTGACATGATTTCAAGTTTTTAATTTTAATTTCGCTATTTCCTTATTCAGGATAGTAGCTTGTAGTTGCAAGGTGGAAATCACTTAGTCCTTTTTTTCATTGCCTTCTTGCACTGGTTCAATTCTCCATGGAGATTATTGTTTGACTCATTAATAGCATTAACATCATCATTAAGATTATTGATCTGTAGATTAAGACAATCAATAGATTCTTCAGTTTTCACCCATTGGTCCTCAAATTGGGTTTGACAGTAATTGATTTTTCAGTGTATTTATCCTTCATCTGCGAAATTTGGGCACTCAACCATCGATACTGGTCACCATCTGCGGTCCCAGCCATGAGTGCCATTGTTGAATTTTGGGCTTTGTTCTTATAGCTGGTTCTTCATCAAGTGTGAAATGCAGTTTCGTGCATCTATTGTGTGAGGACAATAGACAGGATAGTGATTTAGAGATTAAAATATAATTTTTTTGGTAGTACTTAAATTGTATACCCTGTAGTTTACTTAGACAATGGCACGCCACCCTGATCTTACTGATCCCAAGTAAATACCAACTAGTACAAAGTAAAATACTAAACACAAAAAAGTTTACAAGTTAAACTATAAACTTAATCCAGTAGTTGAATCTATTTTAATAGTATCAACTTGAGGGTCATTTATAGGGTTTGATGTTAACCACATCTTACCCATGACGTCTCATTTTCAATGGCACTTGGCCATATAAAAGTTTGTAAGAACATCTACAAATACTTTGACTCAGGGCATCATAATCAGCCTTAGAGTCAGAGTAAACACCATCATCATTCTCAAGATGGCGTTTTGTATAAATCTTCAAAATATCTGAACCATTTCACTTTCACATGTAATTGGCAGCACATACCAAGGCGATTCATATCACTAATTAGTAATTAATTTGGTCAAAAACTTGACTGACATTAAAAACTAATTTTGACATAGACCAACAAAGCCCACATGCTCGAGTCATTAAATCAAAACTTATTTTTAAGTTCAACCTAACCAACAAAGCCCTCAAGCCCATGTCATCATAGTTAATATAATTAAGTGAAATCGCTAGGCCACAACTTCAAGTTTGGATATACTTAGGATATCTTTGGCTTACTATAACTGACAATTTAGATCCAGTCAACCATTCAAAAATAATATTAGCTGTGTAATTTACTATGTATTATATCAAAATTATCAGTAATTATGCATAAAAAATATCCTAAAAATATCCAAAACTTGGGATTTGCGGCCTAGCAATTCCACTTAATAATATTTGACTATGATAACACAAGCCTGGGGGCTTTGTTGGTTAAGTGGGACAAATTAGTAATAGTTGACTTAATGACTCAGGCTTATAGGCTTTGTTGGTCTATGTCAAAATTAATTTTTAATGTCAATTGAGTTTTTGTTTAAATAAGTTACTAATCAGTGGTATGAATCGCCTTGGTATGTGCTACTGATTACTCAAGAGAAGGGACGACTCAGCTAAATGAAGATGCGTCAGAAATGCTGTCTTGAAGTCTACAAGTTTGACACCAACCCTGAGGCCGTGTGAGATGCCCCAGAGTTGAAAGGGATGTAGACCCTTATATGAACTTATTACATGTTCCTCTGGCTAAATGCAATTTAGAAATGAGGCGTCATGGGTAAGATGTGGTTAACAATAAGCCCTATATTTTTATTTATCTGGGGTAAGCTGACCAGGGGATGGACATTACCAAAACTTGAAGAACTAAACTAAAAAACAGATGAACAGACCTATTTAAACAGAGTGGTTCACCGCCTAAGAGGGCAGGTGTACCACAACTGAATAGGAATACAACCAACCAGGTGGGACAGCGACGAGTCACTCATTCCACCATGGTGGAAGGGGAAGGAGGATTGGGTGGCTTATTTTCAGAATTGGATTCCATATTAAAGGCAAGTGTGTGGGCCAATGTGGAAAGCAATGGTGTAGGGTGATCAGCGACATGGGGAGCAAGTTGGTTGAGGGCTAGCTGGTATTTAAGCTTACCTATATCATAAATTGCCCCTATGTATTTGGATAGGCAGTCTTCCTCATGAATTCAGATTTAAGGAAGCTCAGATAATAAAGCTATGGTGGCGTGGGTGGTTTTTGTCTTGGCCTGCAAATCATTAGCAAATTTTTCAATGACGGCATTTGCTTCTTTGTGGAGGGTCATGATTTTACCTCTGACCTCAATGGGTAAGGTTGGAGAAATTTTGGGAAGAAGGATACCCTTAGCAAGTGTTGCTACTAATGAATTGGTCATCTCACAAATGTTGGTGTTATCTGGGTTATTAGCTGCAGCAACAGTGAGCTGGTGTTCTGAGAGGAATGCAGAGGCGTTTGGTTGGGGGGCATAAAAACGCCTAGAGATCTGAATGGGGTGCTGTACCAGTATAAATTCTTTGATTGGGGTATTTGATTATTCGATTACATTGCCATTTCATCAGATTTATCCAATAAAGTTCATGGATCAAAGTCATATTGGAAATTAGGGTTGGTGAAATTATGGGTTGTGGCTGCCAATTGAGGAATAATGTGTGAATGAACTGTTATCCAAGCTGTCTACTGATTGGGTGAAGCGCGTGTGGCACTGGACTGATGAGGGGCCTGATTGGCAGCTGTGGGCGTTGCATCAGCTGCAGGTTTTGGGGTAGGGGGGAAGGATTGTGCCTCATACCATAATGGCAGTGGGGTGTGTGGCATATTGGGGGCCAGATGGAGGCAATGAAGGTCCAGCGGATGCAGCTGGATAGGGGCGTTTACACTTTTGGTGATCCAACTCAAATCAGGATGGACAGATAGTCCGCCTGCCCTTGACATTGGCCCATAATGGGTGGTTGGGGGCAGAGGGAATGACAGTATGGGGTATTGACAAAGCAATTTTGTTATAATTTAGGCTAATTGTGAAGATCCCTGAGGCCCAGTGAGACGTGAGGCCCCATTGGGGACCACAAATTGAAGGATGGGGTTGGAGCCATATGCAGCCAAGCCTTCCATCAGCTCCTGATGGATCACCACAGAGGGAAGGTGAGTGGGCAACCCTGAAAATTGTACCACCATAGTGGTGTCAGTGGGGAGTGGGTGCGCGTTGTGGGGATAGGGGTGCCCTGGAGAACCAGAGGAACGGTGGCTGCAGTGGTGGCATCAGCTTTGCAGGTGAAGCCAAGATCAAAATACCCCTTATATGGGCAGAAATCAATAAATCTAGCCAGCAGCATCACTGCCTGGCCATATCAATAATAGTCTTTTTCTTTGTATGTAACTTTTTCCCATATTCAACCCAAAAACCAAAACGCAGCTGGGATCTTGAGAGAACAAGTGGGCTGCAAGGCACTGCCTGGGCATGTGCCAGATGGGTGGCGAGATACTTGGGTGGAATGAACCTGTTATGGAAACGGCAGAAGAAGTTTAGATTGGACAAACCAGTCTGAGCGCATTTCCCCCCAAACAGAAAACGCTAGGTGGGGTTTTGCCGCTGCCCCACATGGGAGCAGCAGGCGATGGGGCCATGGGCATCAGTGGGTCGGTGTTGCAGCTAATTTGGCTGGCTTGTTCAGTCTTTGTAAATTTAAATTTTCTCAAAAGTGGGCTTGTGTGAAAATAAAACTGAACATTGAACCCTATGAATTTTTCTCCAAGTTGATATTTAATAAAATGCAAACTGTTTAATACAATTTCATTGTTTAATATACTAGCTTTTTGTGTTTAATACTTTTACGTTGTATTGAGTCAAGAATTTTCTTGGGATCAGAAGGATCAGGGCAGCAAGCCATTGTCCAAGTGATGACAGAAGAATACAGCTTTGAAGTGTCATTTTCAAGGAGTTTATATATTGACTATTGTCGCTGTCTGGTCTATTGCATCCATACAATAGACGCTCAAAACTATACCTTATCTCAGAAAAACCAGACTATGCTAGTAGGCCAAAAATTTAACAAACCCTATAAGCTTCCATCACATATCACCTTGTTAGTCCCAACTGGGTGTGGCACACTATCTCAATTTATGTTAACAGACCTTTACTTATAATCAACTTCAATCATCAGTACATTATTGTAGTCATTGACCAGTTGACTATGTGGGTTGGAGATAAGCCTCTGTGCAATGTTGAATCCATCACCGTGGCCAAGTTTATCATGAAGCACATAATCCAAAGATATAGGTTCCCGCAGGTTATTTTAAAAAGGATAATGCTACAAATTCTTACAAAAATATTTTCAGAGTTGAAAAAGTTTATGGTGATTAGAGGGGTTCTTTCCACCATGTATCATCTGGAGACTAGTGCAACTGTTTAAATAAGATGAATAGAACCTGAAAGGGTTCTAAAAAGGTTTGCTGCATCTTCTCCATCCCAGTGGACCTTATATGAAAATACCACTATAATTTATACAATGCTGGACATCATAGAGCTACCAGATCTTCCCCTTTCCAACTGCTTTATGGCCGGCAGCCCTATTTACCCCATATTGTACTCCATTGTTGATAATGAGGATGGGATCCAGCTAAATAAGTAAATCAACCATCTAGTTAAAGCATTAATTAAGATTAAAAATGAGGCTTATGGGTCTGCTTTAACTAAAGAATTGACCATAAAATGAATAATGTTTTAACAAAAACCCTTAATTGAGTTCAAAGAAGGTTGTTTAGTATCTTACTATGCCACCTATGGGTTTAGAAGAATGCACAAAATACTAACGCTCTGGAAAGGGCCATATATATCTTTAGAATGCTCATCCTTTGACGTCTATACCATTGTAGGAATCCAGCTTATGTGTGCTTGCTGGTGCTTATGCCGCTGGATCCCAAAAAAGTTTTAATAAAATTCAATAAATAAAAACTAATAAGAACTTGGGGTTTTTATGGGTTTTTATTAGCCGCATGGGTAAGAATTGAAAAAAGATCCCCTCAATATATGACCAATCAGTAATAGCTGTATTAAAGGTCAGAGGGAATTAAATAGTAAATTTGGAACGGCTTGTTACTGTCCAAATTAGGAAATATGAAAAAGCCTATCAAAGCTCAGAATATTACTTCGCCTGGGCTGTATGATAGTTGGGGAATTGACGGCTGGCATTACATACCCGTGAAGTAATGCTTTAATGAGCTTCAGCCAATCCCTATCAGAGGAAGTTATATTACCTTAAGGGACCCCCATCACGCCTATAAAAGGGGTGGGTCCCCACATAGATGTGTGAAAGGACCTGGATGTGGCTGGGGGAGTTCCATTTGATGGACGCCCCAGGGTCTGCTGCATGGTTGGAGAAATAAGACTTCTTGACTTAATGGTTGTTGCCCTAGCATTTATTGAAATTGTGTTACCCCAATTTGAAGGGTTCCACCAAGAATTGACCAAAGTCTTTTGGTTAATGAAACTGTTATTGTTATTTAAATGCTCTTAGGTTCATCGTAAACTCATAAATGGTCAATATTTCCCCATTTTGGCTGATTTTGGCCCAGGACATTCTTCCTTTGCAGCTGAGAGGGCAAATGTTCAACATCACCACCCTCAAGAATTTTGGGGAGAGAATAAAGCAGAAGGAAGCAGCTATGTACTTGGTTGATGGTAATTCCTGTAGCTAAAAATTTTATAGAGTATTCATTGCCTCTTTTGTAGGTGATAGTGAAGAGACCCTCCAAGATTGATCCAAGCTAACCGCTTCTAGGAGAGATATGGCTTTGGCAGTATAATACCATGTCAGACACTTTAAATGTAGGCAGGGGGTTATGAGCTTATCGGCCGCCTGACCTTCTTTAGTCACCGTTTTGCTAAATTGGCCATTGCCTCAGATTGGAGTTGGAGAATGCATTGAGCCAATCTTCTCATTGCTTTATTGGGTTCCTCAACACTAGAGGAGAATACATCTTTAGCTAAGAGGGCAGGTATTTCTGATTATCACCCATACAAGACATGGAATGGGGACACCTTCAAAACCTGGGGGATAACTAATCTGGTAGGCCATAAGGGCTCTGGGTAAGAATTGATCCCAGTGAAATGGATCAAAAAGAGGCTTTTATTTGTAGGATGGATATCAAGGTGAAATTAGCTCTCTCCACAGTTCCGTTGGGAGAGTGATTATATGGAGCAAGATAAGTTGTTGTGCTCTCATAGATATGGCCAGGATTTTTACCACTCTGGAGGTGAAGTTCTTCCTATTATAGCAGAGTAGTACTTGAGGACAGCCATGTTAGAGAAAACGTTTTGATGTAAAAAGGAGGCTGTGGCCTTGGCCGTTTGAGCAGGAAGAGCTACGGCTTCCAGCGACTTACTGAAATGATCAATAGCTACTAGTATAATTTAGTTTCCACTAGTAGTCTGAGGAAGGGACCTACTACATCTAAAATAATGTTGTGTAACGGTTGTTAGGGGTGGGGGTAGTGGGATGATACTGGTATCTAGTTTTGAAACCGGATTGCTTCCTACATGTAAGGCAAGCTTTCAAGACCTCAACAATTAATTCCATCTTTTCCATCCCAATAGTTCCTATTCTTAATCCAATCATAAGTTTTCTTTGCCTCCCCATGAACTAGGGTGGAGTGAGCTTCTAGAATAGCAGGTACATGTTCCAAGGGCCAAAATTAAGGGATTCACTTTGCCCCACCTGTTTATAAACTTCCCATCCTCCACTTTTATGTTACGGGAGTACTGGGATAACATCTTCTGGATGGGCTCATCCTCATCCTCACATTCATTTGGGGTCACTAATAGGTCTTTAAACTTTCCGCCTCACTGTTGTCCAAATGAAGGACTGCAGCCTAGTCAACCCATCAACATTCAAGTGACAGATCCCAGCCAGTGTTCAATCTTCTTATCATAATGCTGTAGCTTTAAAGCCCATCGAGCCAACTGGCCAGTAGGATCCTTCATATTCTGTAATAACTTCAACAAAGCGTGGTCCATAACTACAGTGAAGGTGGTCCCATATAGGAAAAGGCGGTAGTGTTTTACAGCTAACAAAACAGCAAGGCACTCCTTCTCTGTTACGCTGTAATCGCATTCCACCTTTGAATCATCTTACTGAATTAAAATACCGGATAATCAACACCGTTTTCATCCAATTGAGCTGAGATGGCCCCAACCGTGTAGTCTGAGGCTTCAGTAAACAAGATGAACGGTTTATTATAATCTGAGTGTCATAGGGTAGGACGTTGTTGTAGCAGTTGCTTCACCATCTACAAAAGCACCTTTTGTTTAGCACCCTAATAAAAAGGGGTATTTTTGGTTAATAGAAGGACAAGGGGCTCGCTGATTTGGGTGAACCTAGGGATGAACTGATGGTAATACCAATAAACCCTAGAAATGCCTGAATATCTTGTAGATTTTTAGGGGGAGGCGTTTTTGAAATTTCTTTGACCTTGTCCTTTATGGGTTGAATTTATTCTTGGGAAATGTAGTGGCCAAGGAAATCCAATTTCCTTTTGAAGAAGGTACTCTAAGGGTTTCAACTTAATATTTGACTTACGTAACTGTTGATACACCTCCTTCAGGTGACCAAGATTTTCGTTGAAGATTTTTGAGAACACCTTGAATTCATAAAGATAGACTATGACACAAGTAAACTTTAGGTCCTGCAAAATATGATCCATCGCATGCTGGAAAGAGGCAGGTACGTTGCACAACCCTTGGGGTATTTTGTGGGTTGGAAGAGACCTTCACTACAAATAAGAGCGCATTTTTCCTTATCTTGAGGAGAAAGGTCCATTTGCCATTAGCCACTGGCTAATTACATGGCAGAGAAGAAGTTAGAGCTAGAGAGTTGGGCCAAGGCATCATCAATGTGGTCAATAGGATAACTATCCTTCTTCATGAGGTTATTTAACTTGTGGTAGTCCATGACTATCCAATGACCTCCGTTTTTCTTTTTAATTAGCAAGAGGGATGAAGACCAAGGGCTTTGTGAAGGAATGAGTAACCCCGTGTCTATAACTGCTAGAGCTCCGTCCTCATTTGCTGTTCCTCCACCTTTGACTTGTGATAAGGTTTAGACCTAATAGGTTGGGCATCCCCAACATCAATGGAGTGGCACCACCCTTCATGTGGCCATAGTCAGTATCTGATTTGGAGAATATGTCACTATATTCGTCTAACAAGGTATGGAGTTTTTTCCAACTCCTCTGGGGTCAGCTTATCCGAAATATGAACATTGGGCAAGGTACACACCAGGTTGTCCATGGAGAAATCCAGTCTGCCATAGAGTCAATGGAGTGGATATGTTTAATGTCCTCTACTGGGAGTAGGAAGCCTCTGCCAACCTCCTGTGTTTCCATATGACAATGTCCTTGCCGGTGAGGTTTCCCAGTAGAATGGTGGTTGGCCTCTGGTAGGATGGGCCAAATATCCCAGGCAATACACGAGGATCCAAGGGGCTAAAACCCACAATACTTGCAAGATGCAACAAGAAATGGTGTGGGATTTGTAGTGTAATTTAAGTGTCAACCACTCTTAGTTCACCAATCTTAATCAAGACCTCTTATGCAGCATATAAAGGGATTCCGTCCCTAGCATCCACTGTTTTCAGGTAATATCTTTGTGTTAAGCCCAGAAGTGGAATAAAGAAAAGTTATAGCTGAAAAGGGGTATTCGACCAAGCAAGAGTATATATGCCTACTGGGTTCTTTATTGGATAAGACTAAAGGGATTTTGTAATTGAGTAACAAGAGGACCCCTTGCTTCAGGTTGATTACTCCTTTGTACTCAATCATAAATATAGTGCCGATGAGCATATCATATGCGTTGTTGTCCAAAGCCACAGCAGGGGCTGATAGGATAAGCTTCCCAATTTGAATGGGAAGGGAAGAGTACGCCCTGATAGCATTATTCTTGTTGGGGCCTGCGGTTCCAAATTCTTGCATGTATTCCAAGTCAGACGCTAGCTTTATCTTCTTGATAAGCTTAGTGGAGATCATGTTGACTGAGGGGCCAGTATCCTGGATGGCTATTACCTGGACTTTTTTGAATGACCACTTCAACCTTAGTGAGGGTTCCCCCAAAGTTAGGTGACAATGCTAAGAGTTCCTTGAGCTAGAAGGTGAAGGTTAGCTTTCGAGCAGTCTCAGGGTATTTATCCAGGATGGATTCATGGTATGGACCCGCTGAAAGAGGTCAAATCAAGCTAACTACGGATTGATTGCTATCGCTGGCAGTGTGAATAACTTTGGGACACCCTAGAATTTGGCTGAGGTGCGTTTCCTCAGGTATGATGGCCTCACCTACTCCCCCAGCGTTCAAATGATCAGGTACCTCTACCTCTGTGTGAGCTCCCAATATATAGTAATTAACGTCATCATAACTTCCATCAGATTCGTCCCCAGGGGTATTCTAAACAACTGGAAAGGCCGCGATGGAGGTAGGGGAGATGGACACAATGATTGAACAGCCTTAGGGAATGTATTTACCAGCTTAGTTGGAGGGGAAGGCACAACGGCTTTAGTGAGCTTGTTCAGAAGTATGGTATTTGCTACATTACAGGTCTCTGATTCATAAGAAGGAGTCATCACCTTTTTAAGACGAATTGAGAATCAGGTTTCACGGGGAGGATAGTCACAGGTGGGCTCATCCCCAACTGTTCAACAGGCGGTAGCTCCTCAATGGTGAAAGCTAAAGGATTCACCTCAGCTTCATTTATTGTGGAACATAAATGAAATTTGGCCACATCTAACATAGCCTCTTTGATGTCGCAGATGGTTTTAAAGTAGCGTTTCACTGAGATGATATACCTGGCTTGAGAAGTCTGAGATGCTAACCCAGTTAATAGGGCGGAGATAGCGTCATCAATGGTAAGAATGTTTGAGGTTGACAGCTTCTGTGCTTTGAGGTAAAATTGTTCAGCAAAGGCAATAGGCGTATCACCCTCATACATGCTAAGGCGCATAAAGGCCTGTTTTTCCCTCTTTAGACTCTGCTTTGATCCGAATTCAGCCAAAAAAGCCTCCTTCACCTCTGCCCAGGTGTATAAAATTTTCAGGTTATGGATAATCATCTCCTGCGCTAGGCGACTTAAACAGGGAAGGATGTGTTGAACTTTTTTCTTATCCGTTGAGCCATCCATGGCAGCTTTGTAAACGTACAAAAAGGTACCAATGCTTCCTTCACCATGGATGTACTTGATTTAAACGTGGGTTTTGTGGGCGCTGCTCAAGTTCATTGAGACGGGATAGCGCGCTTGTAAGTTGCTTTTCCAGAGCAACTAAACTTGATTAATGTGAAGAGGAAAAGAGGAGGGTCACTCACGTTTGAAGCCTCCATTTTTTAAGATCTTTTTGGTGTACAGGTGTCCCTTGTAGTGAGCACCAATTTGTGGGGTTCAAGCTTAAGTGCTCGCTGGTGCTTATGACGCTGGATCCCACAAAAGTTTTATTAAGATTTAATAAATAAATACTATAAAACTTGGATTTTTTGAGTTTTTATTAGCCACATGGGGTAAGAAAGTAAAAACGATCCCCTCAATATCTGAACAATCCATATATAGCTGTATCGAAGGTCAGAAGTAATTCAATAGTAAATTCTGAAGGGCTTGTTACTGTCTGAATTAGAAGATATGAAAAAGCAGTCTATTTATTCTTGGAATAATCACTTTGCCTGGGCTGTATGACAGATGGGGAATTAACGGCTGGCATTACATACCTGTGTGGTAGTGCTTTAATGAGCTTCAGCTAATCCCATCAGAGGAAATTATTTTACCTTGGGGGAGCTCCATCACGCCTATAAAAGGGGTGGGTCCCCATGTAGGTGCGTAAAGGGACCTGGTGGTGGCTGGGGGAGTTTTATTAGATGGACGCCCCAGGGTCCGCTGCATGATTGGAGAAATTTAATTGCTCAACTTAATGGTTTTTATCCTAGTATTTATCAAAATTGTGTCACCCCAATTTGTGGGGTTCCATTAAGAATTGACCAAGGACTTTTGGTCATCAAAATCACTTTTGTTATTTAAATCGCTCTTAGGTTCATTGAAAATTCATAAATGGCCGACATTTCCCCATTTTGGCTGATTTTGACTCAAGACATTCTTCCTTTGCAGCTGAGAGGGCAAATGTCCGACAACTATCAAGAATTTGCTTTATTGAAAGAATTATTAACAGAGTTCACGTGAAGTTGCTAAGACCTTCTATAGTATTCAGCTCCCCAAGAGCCCCTTTTATAAGATAAGGTCGAGTCAATGTGAAAGTGCTGTCAAAACCATTGACTTGACTCTGAATAATTCACTATCTACTGTTGATGATCAGAAAAAGAACAATAGTGGTTGGAACATCTACAAAAAATGCACCAATGGCTAATCCTCTCTTTTGGTCCACCAAATCATTCCAGAATTGTCATGCGGCAACCCCTACTTTCTAAAGCAACTTTACCCTGCATTTGGGTACAATTATCTATTGTACCCATTGTGCCCGTTATACTCCCCAATGATATTGATCCTAGCCTATGAACATCGTTGTTCTATGTCTAAAATTTCATTATATAACCCACTAAATTGATCCAAATGAGTATCATCATTTTCCCAAACTCATCTATATCTATTTGGAAGCCATTTTTGAAGTAAAAAGTTCACTATCTCAGGTGTAGATAAATATTGAATATTGTATAGCTCTCTTTATAATATTCTGCATAATGGCCTTGTCGTGGGACAGATGTCATGCACTTGAGTAGTATCAACGGAGTTTCAGGAAGGGACATTTTTATTCAAGTAGTGTGCTTGTCTCTCTCACTAAGTCTTCCTGTTTAAAACATCACTTTGCTTGCATTACACAATCTGATTGTGCTAAGGTGGTAAATTCCAGTAGCCAGTAATTATCTGGAGTCATTTTTATGAGATTTACCTTTCATTCTTTAGCTACACATCTCCTAAATTTACCCTTGTCGGTACTTTTGCTACCAAATATATCATCTGGATTACTACCATATTAATAGGGTAAAGAATGAGAGCATCAGATTGTGCACTGTGTTACTACCTCTATCCATACTTCATCTCAGAATCTATATCAGTTATGTAAAGCTATATTAACTTATCATATTCTTTCACAAGGATACCCCATTGGTAGAGCATGACTCATCACCACTGCCTCCCCAACTTCAATCCTGGTAGATAAACTTTGGGTAGTGGACGATTATGACTGTGTTGGAGTTGTGCACCAATGCTCTGAACTGAGATAGCGAATAGCCAGGCGTTCCATGGAGTTCCTGGCCTATCATATGCCATGCGTGGAGGTTTTCTGAGTTTTGTACTCCTTCCAATTTTCTTTGATTCCCTTAATTGGTGCGGTATTGTCCCCCATAACAGCCCACCTCAAAGAAATTTTACAAATTTAAAAATTTAAAATTCATATCCTTTCACCTAACTCCAAAACTAGAAGGTCAAGCCCTCAGCTAAACCTAGATGATGGAAAGCCTGGTCAGGTCAAAGTTATAGCTACCAAATTGATTGCAAGTCTCTAATCTAATCTTATCTTCTCCAAAGTACAGGCCTGGGACTACAAGTATCTGTAAGGCACTTTAGGATGCCGAAGCATCTTGCCCAGTTACACGTACTCTAGTCAAATTTATCTCTTACAGGGATGGAAACTTGATCAAGTTCAGCTCATCAACTTCAAATTGAATAGCCTGTTCTGAACAATCTCAAGTTTCATTTTGATCGCTTATTAATTAAAGTTTAATATTTAAAAAGTTTATTATCAGCCGGTCTATTAATTTACGCTGCACCAAACCTATGTTGATGCAATTTATGCCTGCTGCCTCTGCTTGGGCAGCGGAGCGCCGCCTCCTGGTCTTTATCAGCCTCTGCTGAAATGCACTGGGCTGGCCCAGGTAGCCTTACACTTCCAGTCGCTACTTCCAGCCTCAGGACCTAGCCTACCACCCCACATGCTACCAAGCAGTGCTACAAAGCCCTCCAGTGCTCCCTTAGAGAAACCTATGTTTCAGCCTTTGGGTCAAGCATGGGAACCTCTTCCCCTAAATGAGCACGGCCATCATCATTGAAATGGCTATAATGGTGTACAAACCTGCCAGATTTATAGTTTTCTAACCTTTTAAAAGGTAAGTTGGTATTGGATCTCTTGTGGAGCCCATGTGATTGCGGCAGCACATTTGACCTTAAGTTACAAAAATACATACAACTTAACTGTCAGAACTAACTGTCAGATAGGTCTCCGCTAGTAGTACAATTTTTGGGTTTCCTCCAACCGCTCCCCCAAACATCCCCACTATGAACTAACGAGGTTTGGTGGCCTACATCTCTGACCCTGTATTGCAGTTCATGGTGCCTAATGGCACCAATTTTATTGCTGGGCCTCAATAATTTTTGTTGGGCCACCCCTTCTGCTGTGATACCCATCTTGCAATAATCCCCACTCTGTGATTAGATCTGCCACTGGTCATCCCTTCTGGGTACATATTAAGAATGGCCGCACCATCTGTCCTTTGTGCTTCGATCTCAACCATTTGAATTGCAAATGCCCAGCATATTTCGCTGAAACAGCTTCTGCTGCTCCTCCTTCTGGTGTTAGCTCCGCTAAAGAATCACTGAGGTTCTTAAACTGGGGATTGATTCAACCCTCCCCAACCCTCTAACGCTGTGGGTGCTGCTTCCGCCTCTTCACCCAACCAGAGTTTGACTGCCAGAACTATCATTGAGCAGATTTCAGCTTGGACGCCGGCAGAATTTCCTTGGCCAATTGTTCATGGCTAATCAGCTCTTGCCACCCATCCACCACCGTTGCTGGCCAGCAATAGCCAAATTGAAGCCTCTTGAAGCTTTCAAAATGAATCAATGATGAAAAACAATACTATGGCAAAAGTCCAATTTTTTCCATAGATGGATTTTTAACTCCTCCTCCTTTTTATTCCACTCCATTTTTTACATCCTTGCAACAGGTTTACATTTAGAAATATTTTGCACCATGATGTCTAAGGAGCCATTAAACCGCCAACTTTCTCCTCCGCCAAGCCATCATATATTGATGGAGCCACTTTGTAGGGGCATTTTTATACTCAATTTACCAAGCAAATTCCATGCATAAGTTAATGCGATATTTAATTTGCTTTTGCAGCAGGCTTTGCATGCGTCAATGCAGTGAGATCTTCACATTTGACCCCAACTACCCACAAATCTGACAGCATATCAAGTTTTTTACTTAAATGCCAAACTAACACCTTTCACTGAACATCAGCTTGCTCAATATGTTGAGGCGATGCATACCACTGTTCTCATTGATGAGAATAATCTACACCTCTATTTCCAACTTTTCGTGCTGCTGATAATCTGACACCTTTCTGTCCGCCTTTAACTGACACCTGAAACATTCGCCATACAAGATTCCTTCAAAACATCTACCCCTTGTAATATGGATGCTTAGGCCAACGCTGAGGCACCATGCCAGATATTTTTTAATATTATTTGATAATTTCTTTGTTTGGCACATAGCGAATAAAGATGCTTATAATCCATCTCTTAAATTGGGCATCGCTAGTACTAAAAAAGACACTCCTAATCCCAGCTTTAGGAGTTGAATAGCTTACTAGTGGCAACTTTCTTAAGTGGATCAACAGGGCACCTGCAACTTTTATAACATTGTTTATAAACCTTATGTGATCATGATATCTAACCTCAGTAGAGATTTCCAGGATTTAATCTTGTTATGCTTAATATATTAGATTTTCATGAAACTATAGCTCTAACAACAGGGCATCCATATTTTTATACACCTCTGCTTAGATAAATTTAGCTATCCTGTTCAGCTAGTTTAACTAGAGGAATCCTATCATATTTTCCAAGTGATGATGAAGATTTTATAACCTAGCCTTCATCTAAGCCAATGGACTTAACTATTTTAGTACAAGATCCCAAATGCTCTATCAAACGTTACATTCACCTCTAAGCTATTAATGCGATAGCTGTTATAGGTAAGTTTGGTGACCACCAATCATCCCTAAACGTCACTGCTTTACAGCTTTTAGTACCTCATATCCTTATGAGGTAGAACCCACAAGATGAGATTTATGTGTATGGTCCCAGGATCCAGCTATCAAGCTGTATAAGGCCTTTCACCCCTTTAGAACAAAGAAAGACAATAATCTAAATTCTTTACCGCTTACCCTGTTGATTAATATAGGGAATACCCTGTATACAAGATGGACAGTGGTAGCTTTTTCTTGTCTGTCCCACCCAACCTTAAAGCTATATCTAGTCTAAACTATCCATGATCACAAATACTACGAACAATGAGTATGTAAAATCCATTAATTCTTCCTAGAATCTAGAGGTATGTGCAAACACAGGCGCTGGTAACTCAAAAGTTCATTTCAAACATAAGGCTCAAAAAGGCGCGCCTTTGGTTGGAATTTTCTATACGTGGGGTGGCTCCAGGTAATAAATTTTACTTAAGAATTAACATGAGTAATGGTTTGAATGGAAAGAGCTCCAAACAAATTCAAAGTATCAATGAGCTCAAAGATGATCTGTTAATGTAATAAACTGTAACTTGAAGGTAGATAATTGACTTTAACACACTGTTTGATTTTTAGCATAGGCGTGATTACAAGTGCTAGAACCTTATGACCTATTTTAATTCACCTATTCTTTGTATAAACACCAAAAAACTTCACTTTGGAGACTATTAAATTAACTTTAGTACTATATTGGTCCAAATTAAACCATATATCTTCTGTGAGAAAGCCCCTTTTAGTAGTAAATCTAATGAGCAAATAGGAACCGCTTACCTTAATCAGCCCCTTATATGCCTTTACTCCAGCGCCCCTTTTCCCCTTTTTAAGCCCATCAGTACTTTGTGTATTTTAGATGCCGTTGTAGTTTTTGCATACCTGCAATTTAATGCAGGAAATTCCTTGGAACGTTAGGATCCTAAAAAAATATAATTTAATCCTTAATTATAGCGGTAAATTTGTTGTTTAAGATCTCTTGACTTGGACCACTCTATTAACAGACAAAATTTATTTTGATTTTTAAGAACCTACCTTAACTGTTAGCCAAAAATTTCTCTTTTCCAAAACCATAAAGAAGGTCTTCCTACTTCTTGCTGCACATCCTCATAATCTCTTTGCCTAACTTAAACGGCCAAAATAATCCAGGAGTTGAAACTTTACTTGATCTTTTTTATGATAGGGCTTTGTTTTAATTTGAATCTTATAATAGTGAATAGTGGTCAATGTTAATTATTAATTTATCTTAGGTAGAGATAAACACTGCTCTGTTAACTATTGCGTCAACGCCCTATATGCAAAATGATTGTGAAACAAAGGATTAATTTATGCGATCATTTTTTTTAAAATAAAGGATTAGAGTACCACTCAGACGCCACTGCTACCCCCAAAGGGCGCAGAAGAATCCATAATAGTAAAAGGGAACGTTATCATTTTAAGGAATCCATCCTGTACACTTATACTTATAAAGAACCTTTAGGAATGTTTGCATTCCCTCATAGACCCAAAGGACCATTAATCACACCTTATCATATCACTGATTCACTAAAATTTAAGAACAATGCCAGGAAATTCCAGTCTACAACAAGTTTTAGCAGACTCTAGCCTTTATCAAACCCTGAAGACCCCAAATAAAATTAACTGTTATATTATTGGGCATCATATATACCCACTCAGTTCATGAAAGGTTGAACAATGTTAAAAGGCTAAGAAATCAATAAATTTGCTTTAACCATTTTGTTCTCCCAATAAGTTGCATAATTCTGACTGCATTTATTTTTCCATTTAAATTACAATACTACAACATAAGGCAACAGTAACTGCCTTAGTGAATATTGGAACCACAAGTAATTACATTGACCTGCACCTTGTGCAGGCTTTATAATATAAAGTTACCCTAGGTTTTCTTGTTATAGGATTTTGTGTCCCTATTCTCACACTTCCTCTGTGAAAGCCACTGCATTTTATTCCCCAACAATCTAAATTCCCAAAAAACTTTGTGGGAATACCAGAGTTTAAATCCTAGTTATTTTGAGGGTAGGCTGGTGGCGCCAACAGTTAATAAGTTTTGACATAGAATGAAATAAGTTGACCCTCACCTCAAATTCTCACTAGATAAAATTAACCCTTATCCCCTTTCTGATGATGGGTAATGCATTGGTGGAAATATTGGAAACTCCTCTACTGATATTGTGCCTTAGTTGCCTGCTCTGCCTCTTACCCTTACACCATTTAAGTTATTTTTTAAGTGGAAGATCCACAAAACTACCAATTGACTCAGAATATGATCTGAGTTTCCATATGATGGTTGACTTCATCAAAATTAACTACCTCTTAAATTCCTACATGAAGGGTGGTTAGCCTGGCAGGTAAAACTGCTTCCACCCTAGTGCAGGTTTTGAGTTCGAAACCTGTACTGCTAGAAAAATTCTTGGTGTGGTATACTTGTCCTAAGGTTGACCCACCTCAAATAATTTTAAATTCCTACATGGCTAAGGAAGATTAGGAGATGAAGACCTGGATTGACAATATGATGAAGAAGGGGTGGATGATCAAGAAGATCTCTCCTGTGTCATCTCTTGTAGCTTTTACATGAAACTTGTTGTAATTGGCACTACAACATCAATTATTATTAGATAAGGTAGTTTTTACAAATTTACAAGCAATTTGTAAGAAGAAAAATCTGAAGAAAATGTTATAGATCCCAAAGTGATCAAAATAAGGTCTTTTTTAAAAGAAAACCAAGCACACCATAGTATTGAAAACTCAAAGTGGCTAGGTGATGGTGGTATTTTGTCTTTGTAGCTATAACCTCCAAAAATTATTATAAAAATATTCACTTACAAATGACAAGTCCTCTCTAGATATGCTCCTCTCACTCCTAGGGCTCTCATTGGTGCAATTTGTTGCTATCTGAAAAGCACTTTTTTAGGATATTCGCATAAATATTTATAAAAACATGGAAACCAATTCCTAATCCTCAGGGCATATTCCAGAATATAGCATTACATTAAATACCAATGATATAGGGACAAATAAACAAAAATATTGAAAGTTAACTCATAATTTGTTTTGGATGTCGCTGGCAAAAGGGAGTAATAATAGTATAAGTGAATTAATTGTCCCTGGCCGCTGGCCTAAGGTAAATTAATTAAATTAATGATTTGGGGATTTACGCCGTCAGAGTGCAAAAGACCAATTATTTACTGACACTTGACTTTATCAGCAATGGTCTCTGACTTGACATAAAACAATTTTGTCAACAATGTGGCCCAGTTATATTTTTAATAATAAATTGATTCATAAATTGCCATCAGTGTATTGGCCAGATTTACTGAACTCTCTTTTTAATTAATATTTGATTACTGTAGAAAAAAGGTTCATATAGTTAATCATACCAATAGAAATAAGCCTGATGGTACACTGAGACCTTGAATAGATTATGGGCACCTAAATAATGTGATGGTCCTAAATAATATCCGCCATTCCTTGAGGACACAATAGCCCAGGCAGTTTAAAAATCCAAAGTTTACTAAAAACATGACTTGATGAATGATCTACGCCAATTGCAGGTCAAATATGGCCAGGAATAGCTGACAGCAATCTGCTTCTATTAAGTAATATACCAGTTTAAGGTTATGACGTTTGGTATAAAAAATGCGCTAGCTGTCTTTCAGCATCACATTGATGATGCCCTAGGTAATCTTTTGCCCTTCTGCGCAATAGCCTACATGGTATGAAATTCTAAATTTTCTCTCCACCTTTGAAAATATTCTAAAAATTTAATGGTTGTGTGACAGCATTCCATAGAGCTGTTCAAATTTGATAAGCCATCCAAATTTGAGTTCTAACAAGATGAATTCAGTTCCAGAGTATTTGATACTAAAAGTGATTAAGCTATGGGACCATCTAGTACTAAAAAAATGATTAAGCTATCGTGCATGCAGCAGATGAGGCTGCAAATGGTCCAGCAGATCATTCCTTAAACAGTAAAATGACTTGAGTTTATCCCCAAACTGGTGGGGATACAGGTTACCAACCCACCACGGATGGGATGATGAATCCCTTTTATATATTGAGTGAGTCAAACAATTTTATACCAACATCAGAATGACGTCATGAAAATTAATTTTCGCCTTGATGCTTCAGAAGAATTATTAAATTAAGATGATAACATCACCCAAAGTAGAATGAAATTCAACCCCTTTCATACCTTTAATGGTCTAAAATAATTTTCATTCCACTGATGATGTTTCAATTACTTGACTTATTTACACCAATTAGAGCATTTGAGACTCAAAAAAGTCTATTACAAAAGTATGAGACCGTCTAATTCTAAGAGTTGCTCAACACCATGATGTGAGGTGCATCATAGGAGTTCCATTGCTTGAACCTAAATTTGAGCAGCATATTAACAGATATGGTATAAATAATATTGAAAGATGACACAATAGCCCAATTTCCGGAAGCGGGGCTGATAAAAGGACCCCTGGACATCCAGGTTCAGGTTAACACCATGAGAAGGAGCCTGCAGCTGCAGGAATTAGCCAAAGTAAATAAAGCCTCAAAAGCAGCAGTTAGACTACATCTAACTAAGAGATCATGAAATCCCTCATATCAATACCAATATTCTTACTTCCTTTACAGAAATTTATTCATTGTTACCTTGATTATCCTTTGAAATATAAAGTGCTTTAATATTTATATCACCAAAGAACCTTCTAAAGAATCTCAGTAATATTCTTTTTATTTTCACTTATAGTGTTTAAGTTTTTAATCGTCAGTTATTCAGTCTAAAATTAGTCAGCGCACAGAATATGGTAACCATTCTGAGATCTGAGCTGTTTAAACAAGAAAACTCTCTATTGGATATATCTTGGAGCTGAGCTGCCAAAAGAAAGGTTGGATTGGCTTCAGTTAAGTCTTAAGGGCCAACATAAAGAAACAATGTCCAAGAATTTTCAACAAGAGATTCACAATGAGCGCAAATAGTTTATCAAAGAGATCAATGCTACAAAGGGTAGCATCAGAGGAGGATTTTCTCTATAAGAACGATTTTGATTTTATTGAAGGTTGTCTGGTGCCTAATTTGCGTGAAGAGACTCACTGAGCAGCGAATCAGACTCATATGTTAAGTGTGCTGAGTTCAGTGAACTGAATATGGTGCTCACTACTGTGGGGCATCATCAGGCCCTAATGACGATCATGAGAGTTCTCATGAGCAGTTCTGACAATGAAGCAGATATTGATGTATATCATGAAGAAAATTCCTTTGAGCTCCTAGTGAGGGAGGAGGATACAGTCAATTCAAGGCTCTATGCCCTGGTTTAGAAGTGCATAACTTATGAAAAAATCCTGAGCGTGTCAAGGAGACTTCCAGAAGAGCAAGAATTGTCTCACTAACTAATGTGTGAAGACCATCGTCTATTATAAAACCGGAATCTACGCTTAATAATATAGAGGAACAATTCATATTCCTCAGAAAAGAGAATATCGAAACTAAAACCACTTTGAATGAATTTAAAGAGTGCTTAGAACAGCATGACAATATGATGTTTGCTATGGAAAAATTATAGACGATAAAAAGACACAAATGACTATACCAAACCCTATATCTACTTGATCTATAACTTGATTGGAGGAGCCTATATGGGTCACTCAATAGAATGTCTTACAACTGGTCAGAACTGCTAAATAACTGACCATGATGCACTCTGACCTTGTTGAATATGATCCTAACTTTAACCATACTTTAGACCATGCACACAACTGGAAAAGAAAAAATTATTGAATTTCTCAGATGTATAAGAACAACATGGATGGCACAAGATCATAAAAAGCCTTGCCACGTGCAAGGGTGTATGAGCCGCAAGGCTCAAGAGATTCTTAGAACAAGCCTACGACCTGGGCTATCTTTAACTGAAGTGAAGAGTATCCTACTTTAAGAATTTGGCAGCGAACACGACATCCAAAACATGAAACAATAGTTACTCTTTGTGAAAATGGGTAAGAATGAGTCAATCACAAACTATTCCTCTCGCTGCTATCTCAAGGATCAATAATTGTGGACTACAGGAACTATATTTGCTTGCTACAAAACTCAGTTTTGATAAGTTATTGAAGATGCATCAACTTAAATATGCAAATGACTCTAGCAATTAAGAGAACGACGTCTCACAAGGCACATAAGAAGCATTACCCAATTTACAAGGGACATATAAAGCTGAGTACAAGGCCATGGGACTAACACTACCCCCTCAAAAATGTTAATAATGTCGTCTATGTTGCTAATGATATGGGCGACAAACCAAAAAAAGAGTTCTAACCACCTGAATGCTTTCCTCGTTGAAAGTTAACCTGAAATAGGTGCTGTCAACTTGAGTGCTTTTATTGATTTTGCCTGTTACTTGTCTCTGAAAAGAAAAATACCACTAAAGAGGATACTAAACGCTGTAAATTGAGTGGATCTCCACACTGAGGGTGAAGATGATCACGAAGATGACGGTTTGTCTAGTGCAGGATACCACATGTTAGCAACACCTAGAACGGCGGCTGGACTGGCTAGATTAAGAGTGCACGGCACTTAATAATCTATATTAAGTAATATCTATCTGGTGCAAGCAAATCAGCCTACCCAGGTTATGATTCATCTGAGGAAGATCATTTAATTATTTCTACCTTCTAAACTTGGCACCAGATGGCAAGGATCCTGTTAAAACGCGGGTGAGCTAAGAAAAGATTGGGCTTCAGGAATGGTAGTAAAAACTTCCCTTATAAAAATCCTGGCATTAACTAAGGCCCACTGGTGCTATTCGCACAGGATTTGACAATTTAAAATAGGCAGGAGTAGTTGAACTCATAACTGCAGTTTATAAAATTGGGGATTTTTGGACACAACTTATAATAAACTAGAGAACTTTGAATAAAGGAAAATATGGTTTTTTAGTAATTTTATTAGCTAGGCGACGGGTTGAAAAGAAAACCCTATTACTATGTCACTGCTAGTATAAAAAAAATCTGAAGTTTGATTTGAGATGGCTGGGAAATTCAGTATAAGATATGAGTCTCCAAATTAGGAAAGATAGGGTTTTGACCTATTGTAGCCCTCAAAACTTGCTTCACTTCAATGGAATGTCCAATTAATGGTCAATAGTAGGTGGGACCAGTCCGTTAGGAAAGTATTTTATATAATTGAACCAATCACCGTGGTGTAGTTTTTTACTTGGTGGGACCCCCTCTAAGGCTATAAAAGTGGGTCTTCCCTGCATAGGTGGTTTAACTAACTGGTTAATGGGATGGGATGAGCTTCATATTGACTCCCCTGATTCTGCCACATGGTGGGGGCAATCCAACTATTTAAACTTTTGCTATTTAACTGAAAAATCATTAATGAAAGTATTGACCCAATTAAAGGGGTTCCGCCAAGAATCAGCCAGGGTCTTTTGGATGATTTCATCCATTTCATGAACTAAATCACTCTATTATAATATCAGACTTTTGATTGTCCAACAACTTGGCAACAGCTCCAAACTATAAGGCGACACCTGGCCTTGTCTTATTAAGTGTTGTGAATAAAAGGGATTTTGGGCGTCCTGACTTGGTAAAGGAGTTGGGGAGCGGTGGGCTTTTCAATAATGGCATAGTTTATAGTTTGTCTAAAGGTTACCATCTTAACCTTATCTCTATGAGGAACTAGTGGTAAGCTTCTTCCACAAGCATACTTCCTAATATTACCAGTTTGGGGTTTGCAAATTAATATAGTAAACTAGCAAAATAAAAGTATAAATAAGTGGGTAAAACTTCCATATAAAAAACAATAGCCAAACACCCTACCCTTTAAAGGGTGGTTAGTTAATAAGGTTCCTCCAGGGAAGGTGAATTACTAAGCTCAACCTCGGAATCATATGTCAACTTTTGAATTGATAATATGTGAATCAAATCCCTGATTGATTTTAATATTAATATAGGCCACAAATAAAAATATTCTTAAATATGTTTTAGTAAGTACATATTATCAGAGCTTTTTTTCAAGTATCTGATTTTGGTGACAGGTCTGATCTTCATTCCAACCTTTCCCTTTATGAATTCTTCACATTTTTTTCTGATTTTGGCTTATGTCTTAAATTAATTTCAACTTGGGTTGCCCAAGGTGTCAAATTTTTCCCAGAACGATGGCTCTAGATTGAGTAATTGATTGGAGGTAGGTAATGGGGACATGGGAGAATGATTTACTAAAATTTCTTAAATTATACACAGTTGTCTACTTTTCTCAATGTAAAACTAAAGTGACTCTGAAACAATGGTTTGTTTGGATTTTTAAATGGATTTGGGGATTGACACAAGGCAAGCGGGGAGGGTTAGCAGCCATCCATCGCTCATTTAGGGCAATCCCTAGGTCAAAAATTTTGGTGAGAGGAAGATCCTTAGGGTTAGAACCCTAATTTGACCTTAAAGGGTGCATAATCCTATCCAACTTAATGTCAGGAGCCGCTGACCCTACATTACCCTTTCCTATAAGGACAGGGTCCACTCTGCCTTCAGGAGTCATAGTCCTGACTTAATTTTTGTGTGGAGTGGAGAAATTGTTGGCTGCAATGGTGGAGTTCTTGGCAAGGTAAGATGAAGCCGTTTGAGGTTTGTTTTGTGGAACTCTTCAAACAACTATTGCTAGTTTGTACAGTCCTTAGAAGGAATCAAAATATCTTTATAAGATGGAAATCCTTTCCATGATACCAAGTATTGCAATCTATGTCTAACCTACCGAACTTTAAGATCCGCTTTACCTAAAATTCTGGTGTTTCCTCCATTATAGAGGTCTCTATTTCCTAAGGCTTTGGCTATTTGAAGGGGGATAAGGAGAAAACGTGGAAGGAGTTATGGATCTTACAGTGTGTTGAAAAATACAATTGGAAGGAATCATTACACAAAACTTAGTTAATATAAAATGTCCAGCTCATTTATAAGCCAACTTGTGATGTGAAATCTAGAGGTAAACATTATTGGTGTCCACCATTACCAAGTCACCTACCTGATAGTCAGGATATTCACGATGTCTCTTATCAGCAAACTTTTTGGAACCCTTATTTGATTTAGTCAATTGCTTCTGGACTTTTTGTTGAACTTCACTGACATGTGACACAAACTTGTCTGCCTCTGTGATGTTACTAAGGATCTAGGGCCTAATGATGAAATAGGGTTTGTATTTCAAGTTAGCATACATTGGCGAGACTCCTGTTGAGAATTGAGTGGAGTTATTATAAATAAACTAGCCAATGGAAGGTTCGCTGCCTAGGTATCTTGAGAAGCTGCAGCATAACAACGGATGTACTGTTCTAATGAGCAATTCATTAGTTCAGTATGGACATAAGATTGAGAGTGGTTTTTGATGATCTGCATGTTTT
Organism: Massospora cicadina; assembly: GCA_022478985.1. NCBI lineage: Eukaryota > Fungi > Entomophthoromycota > Entomophthoromycetes > Entomophthorales > Entomophthoraceae > Massospora > Massospora cicadina. Next base: position 15,545 of record JAKSZP010017677.1, on the reverse strand, counting down.
GATCTTCAGTATGTTGCACAAAGACTCCCAAAATCTTGAGGTATATTAAGGCCCTCTGTCACTAATCACCTCCTGAGGCACTTCAAACAGGGAGAATACATGTGATACAGACAGCTGCGCTATGTCTTCCGCTGTTGTTGTCAAATATGGGATGAATACGACGTACTTAATGAAGCGATATACTACCACCATGATCGCGTCATAGCCCCAAGATACTGGTAAACCCACAGTAAAGTCCACTGAGAGTGAGGTCCAAGGGCCTTCAGCTTTTTGCAAGGTGTGGAAGAGACCATTACAGCCCGTCCTATCTGATTTGGAATGTGAACAGGTTAAGCAATCCTCAACACAAGCTGAAACCTCTTTGTGAGTCCAGTCCAGTCATACCCACGTCTAATCATATAGATGCACTTTTTACGCCTATATGCGCATTAGTGGGTGGATAATGACGTTCCCTTATGACACGTTAACGAAGGCCTGAAGGAACCCAGACTCTATCACAGAAGTATGATACCCTATCCTTTTGGGAATACCATCCAGAATAAGCCTTTCCAGAGGCAAGCTTATCCTGGAGATCCATACCCTCAAGATCAGTAAACTGAGACGACAAAACATCATCCAGGAGCGAAAGTTCACTATCAGGAGATGACAGGACTGTATCAGAAGGGTGAATTCACTCTCAGGATCAGGAGGGACAACAGGAACGCCGGGGGATTTGGTACCACGAGATATGGACATGGATATGGCTTTGGGCTTTGAGAGGAGAAGCAACCATGGTAATGGATGGGGTTGGAGAGTCTATCACCCAATCAGGGCGAAATTATGTATCTAAATCAGAGTCTGTGTCCAAAGTGGGACCTATTAGGGGGTTGCGACTCAAGACCTTAGGTAAAATATGAGTAGCACAATTGACAAACTCATACTTGAAGTTCAACTCAAAATGTTCACGGTGATTTCTAGTTTGCTTGTAAGCAAGCTTCTGAGGTTTGTGATAATATGTTAGAGAATTATGATCTGTGCACACAACTACAGTATGCTTTGTGCCCTTTAACTATACCGCCAATGCAATAAAGACCATGAAACCGCCGCCAACTCTTTATCATAGATAGCCCAAGCGCGCTCTTTGAGGCTAAATTCTTTAAAAAGTATGCCACCGGATGTTATAACCCTCATGTTCTTGCAGAAGGACAGCCCCAACTGCAGTGCCTGAGGCATCTCAAGCCACAATAAAAGGTTTATCCTCATCTGTATGATGAAACACAGGAGTAGTGGTGAAGATTTTCTTTATTGCGTCAAATGACTGTTGGTATTCAGGAGTTCAAAGGAAAGGGAGTTTTTACGTGTGAGGGGATGAAGGGGCGAGTTTAATTATGAAATGTGGGTGAGAATTTCTTAAGGAAAGTGAAAGATCCTAGGAAACTGCGCAGTTGCTTCTGTGTTACTGGACTAGTCCAAGAGCAGATAGCTACTATTTTTTAAGGCGCGATGGCATATCTATCCTTTTGTATAAAGTTACCTTGGAAATGAGTTTCATTTTTATGGAACTCATACTTGAAAGGCTTAGCCACAAACCCTGATTTTTAGAGGGCAACTGCCACAGCTACCATTTTCTTGGCATGCTGCTCTACTAGGGGGAGTGGATCAAGATGGCATCCATGTAGGCAATCACGCAGGAGAACATGGAATACCCAAAAACGCATTAATACGGTGGCAAAAGACAATTGGCGCGTTTTTAAACCAAAAGGCATAACATTGAAAAGGTAGATTTTATTCTAGGTGCGGATTGCTGCCAGCCACTCTTGGCTAGATGTTATAATTTTCCCATATTTTTAGCTTTCTTAGGTAAAAGAATCTTCTAGTTTGCTAGATATAAGTCCTGCTATTTGATGATTTCAGCATTGGGTTAACGTTGCCATGGACTTTGGAAAGATTCGCTTAAGTTTTTATCCACTGGGGTCAATCCACACTAATGCCTAAGATCTCGTTGGACAGAGTTGCCAACGGAATTAAAATATCTGATAGTTAATCATTTTTTAACTATTAGATGCACCAATTGGGATTGGTCTGGTTTCATCACTGACCAGTTGGGATTTGATTAGCGTTTTTAGGCGAGTGATGCCATATGTAACTAGCAACATGACCAGTTAGTTCAAAACCTGCTTGATGGGTAAAGAGTCCCATTACCTAAGCAGGTCGCTAGAAAAATGTTGTTGGTTCACTGTGATTGAGTGGAAACGTTAGGGTCACATTCTCTTTCTCTTTCAATTTTTAGATTTCTGAGATTTCTGATGGAGAAAACATTAGCCTGATGAAGAAACCCATCGCCAGAAGAAACCTTGAAGGAAATTCAACTGCAACAACTGCCTTTTCATTACTGTGCACTAACAGAGGAGTTGGACGCAAAATTTCCTAATAAGTTCCTTAGTTTTTATGACAATAAAGCAGTTCTAATTCTATTCAGCTTCGGTTTATTATTGTTTTAATACATTAATCGTTGACTCTTTTGTGTGATAAAGTGTAAGGATCAGATATCCTTATAAGAGAAGCAGAAGCAGATTTCCACAGACTCAGCATGATGGGAACCAAGGACGAAAATCTCTATTTCTAGAGTTAGATTAAGTTCCGCTGGAAGAGGGAAGAAGTCCCTACTTGTCATTAGAATCAGTATCAGGTGGAACATTCAAAGTTATCTTTGGACCATCTATCAACCTGGTTTATCTATATTCAGCTACGGATAAAAGTCTCCTTACTATTATCAATTATATTTTAATATCAATATCAATCAACGCGTATAGTGCACATAATAAAAGAACCTGTGCATTAATCTCTGGGGACTAGTATCAGCATAACCAGATTAACAATTGGTGCTCAAGCAGGGGGAAGTTGAGTAAAATAAGCCAATGTTCGTGAAACTGCATCCACAATGTCATACAAGGACGAACTAAAGAACTGTGGACTGAATTACCAATTGTCAATAAGGATTCCCTAAATTTGGAGGATCATAGAGAATCCATTGTTCTGGAGGAAAGAGTTACTAAGAACAAAGAAGGAGTAGAAGAAGCTTCAAAATTCTTTAACAAACTACTTGGAAAGATAATGTCACTAAAGAGGAAAGAAGGAGAGCTGATTAAGAAAGTTTTTTTTCCTGAAAATGGAATGTGAAGTGATTTGTGTGCGATTATGCTTGATCACCTCAGATAAGGAACGTTTAGTAAAACAAGTCGAAGGTTTAAAAAACCATAATTGTAAATGAAAACATATGCAGCAAAAGACGCCAAAGAAGAAATCTGAGAACCCCAGTTGGTAAATTTGAACTCAAGAAACATGCCACATGCGTTTGCCACTATCTCAGATATGACTCCTTAAATTATCCCTCTTATTAGTTGGGTAGCTGAGCTACAAATGGCTGTTAGAGAATTTTGTAGTAATAAAAAACCACGCCCAAACTACATAATTTTCATTGGGACAACACCCCTGCATTCTTCCACTTCTTCAAAATGACCAAGTTTGGGTGTGGTGATAGGCAGAAAGTAGTGAACATCATGAACTGCTTGAACACCATCTACCAGAACGTGGTTTGCCACAACTTGATAAAGCAACTGGTCCTACTATGAGAACAAAGCTGCCTTTATGAAGAAATTTGGAAGTCCCTCAAGTATGTTAAAACATAAACAAGAATTCATGGGAAGCTGATTCCTAAATAAAAAAAGCTTCGCAAATTTTACTGACCAGCTATATTAAATTGAAATTTTTAGTCAGGGTGAAAGTGCTGACTGATTTCAACATTAAGATCATGTTAAATTGTGCTTTGTCCTATTGAAAGTTACACCAGATGATGTTTTCTGAGCTGATCACAAAATATTCACCTCATAAATGGTGTATCATTTGAAGATATTAGGCGCCACATTTGAGGCCCATAACTGAAGCTACAAATATAGTCCATCCAGAATTCAAATGACAACAATTTGCTGAAGCTGATAAGGTATCGCTTAACTGTGTAGTGCTAGGAAATAAACCTAAGATATTCAGTCGTGCAGATAAAAGTAATAGTCTTTTCCAACATCATCAGTGGAGAGACCACTTCACTGCCCAGTATCAGAAAGAAGCCCAAGGACTGATTAATGTTGTACATGCTAATGAAGCCAACAATTGCACAATAATTGAGGAAAGGGCCCACATCCTATATGTGGAATAATATATAGTTGTGATTAAACCCTTTCCTCCTGATATAATGAAAGAAGAAATTGACATCAGTGGCCTATCTGTAGATGACGATGCGCCAGACCAGCTTTATCAAGTGGTCAACCTAGATTTCAACGCCATAACCAGAGCCGGAGTAAAGGGTATCAAACCTGAGATAATTAAGGAGGGTGCACGCCCTTATGCATGCCAACTAGCAGGCAAGATCTGATCTTCTGAGAATCCATACAAATTGGTATATACCAAATTAGGTGAAGCAAACCTGTTTATCCCGTTAATTGCAAAGAAAAAATATTTTCTAATTTATCAGTAAGCTTATTTACACCCTTGATTCAGCGAATAATGCCGTCATACACTCAGTAAACACTATTCTATAATATTTCGAGTATATGTACACAGACATAATGGTTAATTGAGATATGAGTGTGAGCAATAATTGAGAGCAGGGCACTAATCAATATTGTCTTGACCAAATTGTCAAGAAGATGAAAATCTCGCCTGATTTGGTGCACATAATGGAATATGGGACTATTGGGCCCAAGGCTACCATCTCCTGTGGAGTATATAGTACGCTGCCACTCTGATTTGGATCCCTGGTGGTATCCGCTCCAGCTATTGTTTTGGCCAGCCAAAACTAAGATATCTTAATTGGGACTGAGTTTTAAGAAATATAGATTCAAATGCAACATCAAAGATAATACACTGACCATATTGGGTCAAACGCTGCATCTGTTTACCAATAAAATGGGAAACTCAGAAACAAGAGATGTAACTTTATAAATCTAATATATATATGTTATTATCCCATCTGCTATCTCTTTAGTTGGATGAAAGTGGAGAGATATGCCAACGTACACCATGGAAAATTCGGAGAATTCCATTATGAATGAAGATGACAAATACCATACTATTTGGATCTCAGATCATAATCAATATGGGTTTGACAATTGAATTACCAGAGCAACTTTATGGAGAGGTTGGCAGTCCATGGATGAAATCCAGAGCTAAGCCATGGGTGTTTCTTAGAATAAATATGCCAGGCCCTGGAGAAATCAAAGTTTGCATGAAAAATATGAGCAGAAAACTGATGAAAATTGAAAGAATCAAATTGTCACATTTATTCATTTAATCCTGACAGAAGAACTGATAAATAAGTTCAGTTAATAAAACCTGACCAAAATGGGATTTCTGACAAGGGTCTCTAAAAATATCAACTCAGAAGTCATCAAAGAGAAACTCACTAATCTGACAGAAAAATAGAAGGAGAAGGTGCTCAAATTGTTCAGAAAGTATTGGGAAATTTTCGCTCAGGGTGATCATGACTTAGGATGTGTGTAAAACGTAATCCAAAAATTGAACGCTGATAAAATTTACTGATATGGATAAGACTGATCCACCAGTTGAAAAGCAGCAGAAGCGGTAGTGGAAGAAGAAATAAGTAACCTTGTGGAGCATGGGCTCCTAGTTCTGACATCAAGCCCCTGGATAAGCCCAATCTTAGTAGTGGAAGAAAGGTGGCTCTAATTGAGTAGTGAAAAATTTACGGTGTTCAGATAAGATAACCAAAAAGGATTTGTATCCACTACCAAGGATTGACGATGTGATAGAACTCCTGGGGGAGGCTAAATATTTTTCTGAGATGGACTTAACCTTGGGATATTAAAAATCGATTTTCCAGCAGTAGACCAGGAGAAGTGCACAATAATAGCCTCGAAGGGGCTGTACCAACCAACTAAAATGCCCCAAGGTCTCTGAAACGTGCCAGTGACGTTCCAAAGAGCCATGGATGCTATACTGATCAACCTGAGATTATCATGCGTCTTGGTATATTTGGTCAATATAGTTATGTTCAGTAAGACCTTTAATGACCACTTGCAACATTTTACAAAAAGTTTTATGCAATTAACCATAGCCAATCTAAATATAAAGCTGAAAAAATTAAATTTTCAAAAAAGAGTTATTATGTTTGGGGTTTGCCATCAAATCCAGCAAATTGAAGTCGCAAGCGCAGAAAATTAAAGCCATATAGCAGATGGCTGTCCTGAAAAGCGTCTGAGATATACAAGTATTCCTTGGAACTGTCAAGTATTATTAACAATTCATATGGGATTTTGAAAAGGTTGCTGATTACTTTTCATTTACTGATAGATCTAAAAAAGCTTCATGTGTAACAAAGAAGCCTAGGAGTGATTTGTTGAGTTACTCCAGTACCTGATGAATTATCCATTAAAATATCAAAGTTCAATCAAGAAAAATAATTCAACCTTTTGCTTCGTTAATGGCAATTGGCGCCGTCCTGAGTCAAGTGGATGAACTCAATGAGGAGCATCTGGTATCTTATATGAGCTGGACACTATCAGAAGCGGAAAGGAACTACACCACTATGGATCATGAATGCCTCATGGTAATTTAAATCTGAAAGCAATTTTGAGTGTACATCCACAGTACGCAGTTCAAAGTGGTGACATATCACTCCTCTCTGCGCTGGCTACACAACCTCAAGGAGATGGAGTGACGCCTGACCCAATGGACACTATAACTCCAAGCGTACAACTTTAAAATAATACACTAAGCATTGCCCCCCATCAGAATGCAGACGGCCTATTGAGATTACCTGTAGTACAAGTGGTACACCATCAGGATGACGAGTTATTTCAGCAGATGGTAGTTGGAAAGATCAGGAAAGAGCCCTAATAATTCTATGGTGCGCTTCAAAGAACAATGGAAAACACAGAGATTAAAATCGGTAATTCTTCATTATATTGATAGAAAACAATTACTATTTTAAAAGCATCATACTGAGCGGAAATAATTTAAACTTCTCACAAGGTTATTAGACATGTAGTCATGAGAAAATCAACTGACCATAGTTTCCAGTATTACTGCTGGGAGTTATTCAACTATGATGTCGCTTGAATATCTGGCTTATATGTGGAGTTTCAACTACACAAACCACATAAATATACCGCTGGAAATTGACTAGTCTACCCCAGGATTGCTTGGCACATAGTATCAATTGACATAATGGGACCATTGAGTATGAGTAATAGGGGAGTCAAGTACATCATAGTTGCGATTGACCACTTAACTAAATGGTCAAAACAAAGGCACTAAGTAAAGTAGACGCTACAAGCACCGTGCACTTTATCCTGGATCAAATCATTTATTGGAATAGATACTTGAAAGTCTTGTTGATCAATAATAGAATCTACTTCTCATGTGATCCAAAGGCAGAAAATATATTGAGAATCAGAAAAGTCAAATCAGTTCCATACCAGCCAGAAATGAACTTACTAGTATAAAGAGTGATTGAAATGCTAGCCTCAACACTGAGAAAATTGGTCACCAGAAAGCTTCCACGTGGGGAAAACTACCTCAGTTAGGTAACATTCGTCAACATTAGCCACCATACAGCGATTTTAAAAATGGCATTAGGTTTTCTATATGGGCAAAGGGCTGCATTATCACAGATTATATATACAGCTGTTGAACCAACGTTGGGGATGTGTCCAATCAATACCTCTCCCATAATTGAAATATACTGATTAAGATGCAATTTTAAGCATTTGAAACGAACTTGAAGTGAAAATCAAGGCGAAGATGATGGATGACAAGAACTGACCGGTGCTACATGAATACCATGTGGGCAATAGGGTAGCCTATTGTAAAATTAGCTTTTCTTTAGGAGAAAAAACAGCTGGATGTGCTGTATTCAGGTCCGTTTGAAATTATTGCCATGTCAGTGATGGACACCTATACCATCAAGAACATTGCAGATGGGTGAATAGTAAATTAGGTCCACGCAAAATATTTAAAGTATTGAATTAAGAAAAAATAGTAAAAAAATGAAAGTGTTCCTGAAGGACCACTGAACCATTAAAATGGGTATGTCTTGATAACTTGGTGAATCTCAAAAAGAACCGTTGAACCAATTTAGATAGTTAAGTCTTAAAAAATTAGACCACTGAACCATAAATAAATTAAAGTTATTTGGGGAAAATTGACCATGAGATGGACACTTCTGATACATAACAACCAAGGACAATTATGCGAGGGGCACACCAGAGAAGCTAAAGCTGCCTCCTGTTGCCAGTGGGAACGCCAATGGAAGGAATATGGGTTTTGTGAGAAGAGGTTTGTGCCACTACTGAGCACATATGAAGGAAAGGGTCTTAAGTAAGGAACCATACCGGGAACCAGAATGAGACCAACTGTTGTTAGCGGGATGGCAAATGGTCAAACAACCAGGCTTGGAAGTGGTCCATAAGGTGCAAATGAAAGAGACTCACAGCTTCCCAGATGGTGGGAGTAGAGCCCAAAATGGCGTCAAGGACAACCATGTGTATAGTCCACATAGTGATTGCTACAACTAAAGCTTGGAGGGAAGGGTTTATGTAAAAAGTCAAGAAAAAGGCGAAGATGTCCTTTAGATAGGATGAAGGTCTGTGTTTGCTCCTGGCAAAAGAGACTATGAACCTTGCACCAGATTGTTTGGGAAGGCGGACACACTTTGAAGTGGTGTATCAAAGTCTCATATTGATCTCACTAAACACACAAAGAATAAGAAGCATTGATTCTCTCCGCCTTATAGTAACCCACTTCAGGCAGCGCCACTCATGTAAACAAACCTGTGGCTGTAAAATAGGGTGGTGAGTGTATTTCCAGATGTCGTTCTGGATTTCAGGGAGTATGGGATGTCAACATGTCCAGGTAGTCCATTTTAGCCATGGTAGGGGGACTCCTGGGTACCAAATTGTTCAGAACGGCTTGCCTATGGACTTTCATGTTTGAAGTAAGGAGTAGGGAGACACCTCTGCAAAGTATGACCACTGAAGCTATTCCTCCATTCTGCGCTCCGCATATTAAAGAGGATCTTTAAAAGTGGGCGGGGTCTTATGTAAGCCTGCAGCAGATGGATGGGAGGCCATACAGGTAAGAAGAGAATTAGGGTGAGTGGGATTGCGTAGTCAAGGGCGCGGTCAAAGTTGGATCATGCAGAGCATGAGAAGTGTTGAGTTGGGAGTGTGCGGTTGGTTATTGAAGCAATCCATTTGCCCAAGATCCTGGATGTCTGGGACACGTAGTTAAGAGGCCCCATTCCCCCGCTTTTTGTGGATCAAAGAGGACTTCCAGTCAAACAGGGGGTGGACAACCTATCCAAAGCAACCTTCATATGAGGGCATACAAAGAAGAAAAGAAGGATGGGGAGAAAGCGATGGCGTGGGCCACAAACCATTTTTTTGACAGTGGCATAGTGTTGGCAAACCCTACTACACCTGTTAAACTGGTCTGTTGATCCCTTAAGGACGTGATGCGCTTTGTAATGTTGGCTAATATGTGGTGCTCCATTATCAAAGTGACATACCTACCCGCCTCCATCCATACTACCAAGTGGCGCACTGGGCCCTCAGTGGGTATGGACACAAAAGGTAGCACAAGAGGAGTGAATTGGGGTGACTGCCTGGGTAATCTGATAAGAGAATAAGCAGCTGGATCACTCTGATTAAGGGACGCCGGAGACCAGTGGTCTCAGTATCTACCAAGGAGGATAATTTTGATTATGGATGCGTTAAGGGGCAGTTTTAATGACCCTGAAGTACCCCCAGATAGTGGACTCCGTTGCATGTGCATCATGGTTGCTAGACACCCTGACCACACAATCATCTGAAAATGCAAGCATTTTTAACTGGTGCTTGGCCTTGTACGTGGACACCAGTTAATCGTTCATTTACACTGTGGAGATTGGGTCGAGGCTGAAGTTGTATAAAAGTGGGCCATAGGGTCCTCTTGACGAAGGCTCCTATGAGATAGAATCACATCATTAAAGAACCTGGTCCTATACTTCTATTATGGTTGATTTAAGGAGCCTATTGCCCAACTTATTAAATGTAGGGGAGATGGAAATGGTGAATGCAGGCCCTAAGTAGTCCCAGTTGACCCTATTATACGCTTTTGTTGGTCTAAGAATACAAGCATTCCAGTATCTGTGGATTGGCAGACATTGGCCATGGTATGTATATTTCACTAAATTTACCTTTTGGGAATAAAGCCAAAATGATCAGGTGATATTAACTCAGAGCAATGACCCCTAGGCGGTTAGCCATTATTTTAGGTAATGATTTATTGTTGGTGTTAGTAATGAAGATAGGGTGCCAGTTTGCTAAGTCTAGCTTATCCCCCTTCTTACACAAAGTTACCATATAAACCTCGCAGCCCCTGGGGAGGTGACATGTCTCTTAGACATTTGTACATTGAGGTTAGCATTAGAGGGGATAAATAAATAAAGTATTTTTAGAGCTAATATGGAATCCTGTCCGGTCCTGGACTCTTTCTGTGCGGTGCACCACAGATGGCATACCAGAGTTTGTCACAAGTTAATAAATTAATGAGCTTTGAATATTGAGAAATGTGCAGACGTGTGCGCCAGCAAGAAAATCGTCAATTTTTTGAATCAATTGGGTGACCATTATAGCCCAGAGTAGTATTTTTGAACATTGGTAGATACTTTGGACAGTGTTTCTGCAATTGATTTGTCCAAGCGCCTTACCCATGTACAGATCAAGTTTTGGCGTGGATCAAAAAATTTATGGAAAAAGTATGCAGAATATTTTTTGCCCATGGTGATAAACTTTGCTTTATACTGAACAAAAATGTGATGTTTGTGTTGTCTGATCAGCGTGTTAGTACTCCAGATACTTCAGCCTATTTATGACACCAAGCAGGGCTGTACCCTGCCCAGTGGACATTATTCTCCAGGCGATTCACCTTTACCAGCGAGCGTTTAATGACTGCCAAGGCAGCATGAGAGTGAAACGACAAGATGTGGCATGCTTGGGAGATTGCGGCTACTTTAAATGTTGACCAGGTTGATAGGAGATCAGCACATAAAGGAGGTGTGAACTACTGTGTTAAAGCGGCAGTGTCCCTTCACCTTGAAAATGTGGGTAACATGAGATTGGTGGGACGAAGTTCACTCCATTTAGATGCCTGTGGCACCAGGCCCGACAGAGTAAATGACACCAAGACCATCCTGTGGTCAGAGAAATCTGTTTTCGTCATTTTGAAATGTGAGATATGGGAGTGAAAAATCAGTGGGGCAAGAATGAAATCTATGCGGGACATAGACATCAGCTGACCGTTGTGCACATGAAGAGACGTGAAATGTTGGTTAGTAATAGCGCTTGCTTAAGGATGGTATTGAAAAGGCCCAAGGTTTCTTTCATAACCTGAAGTTTGATGTGCCCCAGCAGTAGGGTAGGCGCATGAGGCCAACGGTTGGTGGTTAGGTTGTCATAATAGTCAAGGTCGCCAGCCACAAAGGAATTGGAGGGGAGGGGAATAGTGGTCATGGATGAGTATAATTCACCGTCAAACCTGTTCACAAGTCAGGGCGTAGATATTAAATATTGTGTGTACTTCAGCGTCCCATGAAAAGGACATGACTGAACGCGCCATCAAGATAGGTTGTTTTTTCTAAAAATTAGAATTGCAGACTGCCCAAATCCGCACCACAGTGTGGCAACCAAAAGGATTGGGATGGGAGGAGCATGGTCGCCCATGTGTCCTTGGCACCTTGCGGACAGTGGGTTTTCTGAATTGCCAGTATTTCCACATGTAAATTTTTTTAAGGAAACTTATTTTTTAGCTTGAGATGGAGAGGTATTGAGTGGTGATATTCAGCGTCCCTATTGTAGAGGATACCCCCTTTATTCCTTAGGAGTAAGGGGAGGGCCCCTCAGGCCCTACCATCCATGCTGCCATGCAAAATCAGTCTTTTCTTTTTGTGTGTGAGTTTTTAAGGAGGGAGTATTACCAGGAGTATAGGTATCAGGTTTAAGGGCAGCTTTAAGCATGGTTTTGGTTTTATTTGGATCTTTGGTCTGTGCGGTTTTTTGAGTTACAGGGCTCTGTGGTGCACCATCAAGATTGTCCAATCATTCTTCACCAAAAAGTCACCTTTTTCTGGGTTGGAAGATACACTTAAGTTTGTTGTTCAGAATTCCTGAAGATGTATACCAAGCGCATTTTGCAGGTCTGAGGGCTGTTTCCACCAATCTGATTGGAGGGGAGTTTTAAATTTTACTGAAGCGTAAAACTCAGCCTGGTCAGCCTGAGTCCTGGCAGTGGGATGGAGGAGGCCGCCATGGCCGCTGCCTTAGCCTGTGCTTGGCGTTGTGTTTGACTTTTTTGTTCTTGTGGGGACACAGATTTTACCTGGATATAAAATCCCTGGTCGCCCTTGGATAGGCGACATTAGAGTCAGATGTGGGCTCATAGTAGCCAGCTCCCATTGCTTTAAGAAAGCCTTATTTAAGATTCTTACTCTCTGGTGTAAATTGTGTAACTTGTGGCCAAAAGCCCAACGATGAGTGCAGATGGGCGGTGTGCTGTCAACCGTAACATGGAACAGTTGAATTTGTTGCCCATTAATGGTGAGATTAGTAGTGTTTGGGATCTGAGTTAAGTCTTCAAGTACCCCTGAAAATGGGTTGATCATTATGATAGCCTTAACCATGCTGAGTTCATGCATAAGCAAAAAATTCTGCATTCTGAAGGATCAGATTTTCCCATAGCTTTGAATTCCTGCTTGGAGATGACTCTCAAGGACTCCACAATGGTTGTGGGAAGAAAATCAAATGTGACACAGACTTAGTTTCATTTTGTCCTGCGTGCGCACTTGGTTTTGACCACACTCATTGACCATCCAGGTGATTGACCACCACGCGCACCCATGCAGCAGCATCTGCTGCTTGCGCTATTACAACCTAAGGTCCAACCATCCACAGGTCATTGAGTGCGGTGCTACATACACAACTTCTGGGAAGTGGGTGCATACATCCTCGCAGACCTTCTCCCAAAGAGCTGTTAAAGAAATGTCCAGAAAAACTTGGACTCCAAATTCCTCTGATGGCACTAGCTCTGAGTGTGGAGTTTTGACTTACTGATTGCACTTAGCTTGCCATTCCAAAATTTCTGGATAAGTTACTCAACGCGGTTTTTTTATTTTTATCAGGGCCACCAGTGTCTATGAGGCGTTTTCTAACTTTATGCGGTGCAAACACTGAACCTGTGCCTTTCTCCACGCTTGCCCAACCCTTATCCGCATTAAATAATACTCATCTCCCCACTTGGATTAACAAACTTTTACTGACTTAAATTACATCTGTTGCAATTAGTGATTGCAAAGGAAATAAAAGTGAACCATAAAAACTGATATGTCAAAGTATACTTAAGATACCAGTTTGGGGGGACAATAAAAATATGGACCGCTGAAACTAGTATAGGTCAAGTCCCGTTGTAAAAGATAAATACAAAAAATGATATAAGTTAAAAAATTATAAGTAAATACATACATAACAAGTAAAACTATTTAATTATTCACTTTTAATTTTTCTGCAAAGAATGCATCAGCAGTAGTCACACCTGCCAAGGATAAGGAGGGAGATGAGTTAAGACGTAGAATACCGTTGTTATTAGAAAAATCAGTCTGGGTTGCACCTCTTCCACTGAAAATAGGCCAAGGAATATGCAAAGTGCCAGTAGAACCAGGATGGGTTAAAATTGGGTTCACCAAGATTAGTCCCTGCTATTGATCTGCTCTGATCAAAAATGAAAACTCCAGCCTGGGGGAGTACAATGATCAAGGAATTGAGGATGCTGAACCAGGATCCTTTAAATGACAAAGGGTCATATAATCCTGACTGGGGGATAATAAGCTTTCCGGTACTAGAATTGGCACAAACAACCAACTAGACTGGCATGGCAGTGGGTCATGAGGACCATGCTCTGCAGAGGTGGCAGCGAGGAAGAAAGGTAGAGGAACTGCAGGTCAAAGGTTGTCATGAGCAGCTTTGAGTGTTAAAGGGCTGTTCTCCACTAAAAACTTTGAAGTATTTGACTTTTCTCAAGGTGGCATTCTTCTATTCCAAACTTACTTTTGCTTGAAATTTAAGCAATAGGGGGATGTGTTGGGATATTGCCCCTATTTTCACCTTACTAGGTTAAAGAATCTTCTGGTTTACTGGGTGATAAGTCCTGCTAGCGGATTATTTTGATATCAGATAATTTTGATATCAGTTTAATAATTCCAGTAACTTTGGGGTAATTCGCCAGGTTTGGATCCACTGAGCAATCTGCGCAAATGCCTAAGATCTTATCAGGCAGAGTTGCTGACAGAATCATTTCATCTGATAGTTAATCAATGATTAATTATTGAATGTACCAATTGGGATTGGTCGGGTTTCATCACTGACCAGTTGGGATTTAGTTAGCTGGTATTAGAGAGTGATGCCATCTGTAACTAGCAACTTGACCAGTTAGTTCAAAACCTGCTTGATGGGTAAAGAGTCCCATTACCTAAGCAGGTCGCTAGAAAAATGTTGTTGGTTCACTGTGATTGAGTGGAAACGTTAGGGTCACATTCTCTTCTCTTTCAATTTTTAGATTTATGGGATTTCTGATGGAGAAAACATTAGCCTGATGAAGAAACCCATCGCCAGAAGAGACCTCAAAGGAAAAGTAATGGCTCAGCTGCTGTTTAATTTACTGAGTCGCCAACAGAAGAGTTGGACGCAAAATTTCCAAATAAGTTCCTTAGTTTTTATAACAATAAAGCAGTTCTAATTCTATTCATCTTCAGCTTATTATTGTTTTAATACAGAAATTGTTTAATCTTTTGTGTGATAAAGAGTAAGGATCAGATATCATTAGAAGAGAAATAGAAGCCGATCTCACAGACTCAGCATTATGATAAAAAAGACGAGAACCTCTAAATCTAGAGTTATATTAAGTTCCGCTGGTAGAGGGAAGAAGTCCCTTACTGTCAGTAGAATGAGCATCAATTTTTTTTAATTTATATTTAATGTGGGCTGACCTGGGGATAATACCGCACCAATTAAGGGAAGCAAAGAAATGGGAAAGGAGGATAAACCCCAGAAAACCTCCATGTGAAGTGTATGATAGGGCAGGAACTCCATGGACCGCCTTTGCTATTTGCTATCTCAGTTTAGGGGCATTGGTGTGCAACGCCAACACAGTCATAATCATCCGCTACCCAAAGTTCACTACCAGGATTGAACTCAGGGAGGCAGTGGTAGAGGGTCCATATTCTACCACTGGGGTATCCTCCCCTTAGAATCAGCATCAAGTCAAGCATTATAAGTTTATTGTTGGACCACATATTAACCTGGTTTATCTATATTCAGATAAGGATAATAGTCTTTATACTATTATCAATTATATATCTATATTAATGTTAAATAACACGGATAGTGCAAATAATAAAAGAACCTGTGCAGTTAATCTCAGGGGACTAGTATCAGCACAAACTAGGTTTAAAGATCAGAATT
>JAKSZP010017676.1:0-52306 GCA_022478985.1 Massospora cicadina | reverse complement strand
CTAATATTTAAATTAGTTTAAATATAAAATACTAGTATTGAATAGGGGATCTTTCTAGCTTGCCCCGCACAAATAATAAAAAAATAAGAAATGTTAAAAAATCGTTTATTATTACTTTTTTTTATTTTAAAGGTAAGTTTTATATATTTTGAGAAATATTTTTGGCATCCATCAGCGGATCCCACAACCACCTCAATCATTAAGGTGAAGTATTAATAAGATTACTATATTCCAACTTGAAGTTATAATGTCAAATTATTTTTTTATAAATAATTAGAGTTTTTGGCACAAACTCAAGCCTCAAGGAATAAAATACAAGAAGGCAGAATTTTATATAAGTTTTGTTAAAATAAATATTATATTGATATGAGACTGTTGAATATCAAAATGAATAGCAATTTGACTCCCCTCATCTAGAATCAATCCTCTATGAGTATATAATTACTATTTTCAGTTTCAATGCACACAAATGGGTAATAATTAACTAAAGGGATCCAGAAATTGCTAGAAGGCAGTGACCATACTGGCCACTAATTTCTGACCTGGGTGAACTGCATTCCAGTTTTTAGAGATGCAGCTGGAAGCCCCAGGACAACAGGGACGTGACAATCAGGATGCCAATGGAGATTAAGACAACTGCTTAACTTTTTATTAAATGAGATAGATTGATACAGATTTAGGATAGAACATATGCTCTCTACATCATAAGACCCACGATCATCTAGTGAATGTTAAAGAATTTTCAAGTAATGAAGTACTTACAAATTCTTTTCTTATAGTATTATTAGTAAGTAAATTACTCATCGTTATGTTCTAATCAATAGCATAAGACGTTGAAAACAAGATTAATTACCAACTGTGGACCTTAGTGAACTTGAAATGGCTTTGTCATCCCATTTTAGGAGCCATACCGCCATATAGTGGTATCCTAAAAACCTTAAATTTACAAGCTGGAAATCTCCATGCAACTAAAAATCAACTCTATGGCTCCATTATATTGTTGAATCAGTCTATTACTCACTACAGGGGTCAATTCTTTTTTAAATAAAAAGTCTATTCACATGATAGAAAATAACTATAGCGTGAAACTATACCCCAAAGGGGGCATGTAGTAATCTAGTATTGATTAATCATTTCAGTATGAAGTACCATAAAATCCCTGGTTTTAGAGATCTGGACTACCTTAAAATTTTTCTTGTCTATACCCAATGTTAACCAATATTAACTTTAATCCAACAAAACTAATGGTGCCATAAAGCATTTCTTAGTTAGTATTTACATGATTGAGGGCTGATAAAGCCACTTACAAGACACAATGGTTCTCTTCTACATGCAATGTTTAGGCTAATCTAGCCTTTCTATAATTAAGTTAGCCAGTGAGGTGAAACCTTAACACCACCATATCGTAAATCTACCGTTCATCACCTTATCAATTTATTAGTAACGAATTATCAGGAGGTGTTATATCAATTAATTTTTTTGCATAGCTCAAATCTACCTTTGTCTTTTATATAAAAATTCTTCTGTGTTTGTCCGAGATTATCATTGTACAATCAAGGATAACTGAAGCATCATCAACAGTGCTCATAAATACTTACCTTATAGGTCTCTAGGATTACAGGCTACAAGAATTATCTAACACATATTATACAAGATGTACTGGTCAAGGTACAAAAATACTCAAAACAAAGATCAACAAAATAAACCCAACAAAATAAGATTTTGAAAAAGCCTTGGTTCAATTCTTGATCCTAATTTGGAGGCATAAATAAGGAATTGCAACAATGATTCAAATACTATCCACAGCATTAAGGGCTAGAACATGAAGTCATTGTGAGCCAGAACGACATTGTCAGAGCTGATAGTTCCAATAAACTCCAAAATCTTAAAACTACTAAACGACCTAGTAGCTTAGACGGAGAAAAAAGGCCACCTGGACCACTTGGACCACTACATCACACGCTGAGGGTGCTGAAGATTTGTGGAGAATTGAAATAGTGGCAATAATCAAAAATTTACATAATTAGTTGAGCAAATATAAAAGTTCATGTTGTCCCCCTCAATTGGCACCCTTTTACCTCAGCCTCAATTTGGTGACAATAGATGAAGAGATGAGAATTTTTATGCATTTAATATGGTAATCAATGACACTTATTAATAATACTTGTACCGACTCTAAGTCTGAGACAGCTGCTGAAAAGTCACAATTTTAATTATAAAAAGTTCAGATGGAGAAAATGGCAAAACAGATATTTTTGACCAACTTTGGAATATGTTTGGAAGATGAATGAAGAAAATGAGAATAAAAATTGATCAAAAAGCCACTTGCAAGTATTCATAAACTGTTTCCTATGAACTGAGCTATAATTTCGATTTGGACATAAATACTTTACTCTTTTGGCTCAAGCTTAAACCCAGCTTTGAGGAGGAATTATTCCTGGTCAGGAGTATATGAGTCATATTTGAATGTTTACAATAGTGCCATTTAGAAGGGCTTTAAAGGCAGAAAATGAAGCACATCCAGTCCTACATTTATAATAGGCAAAGTTTGTAGCTTATAGGTGCTGTCATGAATATTGGAAATCAAAATGATATGGGTTATCTAAATGCATAAAGATTTACAGCACAATCAATGGAGCTCCACCATTTCAAAAGATACTAAAATATATAAGAATAATGAGCTCCTGAAAGAACTTTTGAAATCCCCACCCATTCCTGAAACTGATAATTTATTTGAAAAAAGCGCTGATTCACTTGGCAAAGATCTTGGCTTTCTGAGGTCACTGGAACTACCGCAGCATCCAAGAAAGACTGAGTATGACAAAAGCCTTTGCATTCAGCCACGCCAATCATGAAATCTTCATACCTGAATCAATAACAATTCTCTCACAAGTGCTATCCTGGTAATTCTTATTTTCATTTGTTCCTTTAGATATCTCCAATTTCTTATCAATAAAGAAACCTATAGTTTTGCAAAGATGTAATTACTAGAAATTTTTTTCATATTCTATACATGAATCCTGCCTGTTAAAAGCAAGCAGAGATTACCTCAAAGATGTATTCCCGTTGAGAAACAGCCTTAGGGAAGAAGCAACCCTAAGAGGTACCCAATGGAGCTACATTCAACTTGTAAATAAGCATCCTTTAAAGGTCCTGACCTTAAAAGAAAACGATAAACCCTGAGACTTGTGCTATCAGCCAGGTACTTCTGAGGCTACCCGGTTAAGACCTATCTTTTGGATGTTTAGTTCCTGTGACAGTAGCCCTACCAATTTGAGTAAAACATGAGCCTGGAGTGATAGGTCATTACTAACAACAGAGCATGCCTTTACCTCATACCCAAAAGCTTGAATTCAATGTGAACATCACTTTATTATTTCAGCCCCAAATGAGTCACTTTACCAAATCCAGGCCGCCACTACCACCAACACTGTCTCAGTATTATTGGCTGAAACTATCTCTCTGGTAAGAAGCCCAGCCATAGCCGCTACACACGAATTGCTAGCAGCCTGACACATCTATATTCCTCACCTGATCTCCCTAGTTTTAAAATAGGCGCAGCCTAAACAGAAACCTACCTATGGATGTTTGTTTATGCCGATTTACACCATCAAATACAGTTACTTGGGCTACAATACTTGGAATTTAATAGCAATTTTGACTATCTCACCATATTCACGCCCAACTTCCTGAATCGTATGAAGTTTTGTCGAATTTTGGTTGAGGCAATTGCAATGCCAATTTAGACAAAAACTGGGAGATCAACATAAACCAACTTAACTTGGCACATATTGACACTGGAGTCATCTACTACCTGCAATACAACTTTTCCAATATTTGATCCATGCCACTACAGAAATGAACCAGCGAGTGGAAAATGCTTTGTCTAACCTCATTGACCAAATCTCTCTTAATCGCCAAGCCACTGAATTCCAAATCGCCACCTTAGCCACCTATATTCAGCAGTTGATCAAAAAATCTGCTACGCCGCTGATCCAGGAAGCTATTATCCAAATAGGACCTTCTGGTGAAAAGGAGCATAGTGGGAAGGAAGAACAAGAACCCCTTCTATTCTAAATGTCCCCTTGTCCTCCTGGATCCTCTCAGCCTGTTGGCCTTCTTTTGATGAAAACCACAAAGCCCAAATTAAGGCTCTTGAGTGACAACGACTAAAAATGGTCTAAGGAGCAGATATGATTGTTGAAGGGGAACAATATATGTGAAATAACATTTGTCTTATTGTATAATCAGTATGTAATAATGAACGCAACCTGTTCCAACCTGATTGACGTCCAAGACCAAGTGAACTACCACCTTGATGGATGAATTTTAAGCTTCAACTTCTGAGGCTAAACAATATACTCTCTCTGCCCAATTAGTCCTTTAATCTAATGAGATCAAAAAGCCTGTCATCTTCTAGATATCAGAGCCCCCTCAAAAATGTCAATTGGTAACTGCTCTCCAGAATGATATGGATGTTCCCGCAGCCAATTTGACAAGGCTATCATCATACTGACATAGGTATTAAAAACCTACTGAATCAAAGTGACCACCTTCTCTGGTTATCCAAGTCCTCTCCAAACTAGTTTTTAAACTAACCCAGATTTAAAAAGAATTACGTTTATAGGAACAAAACAATTAAGTACTATTTCTTTGTGTATGAAGGGGTGATGGAACAGCTTTGGATCGTCAGAAGTGTCAACACATCTAAAACAGTCTGGTTGGCAAGGCCCAGAAAATTATGATGTCATACTTCAAGACTGTACCACTTTACATCTATAAAGGATGCACTTATTAAAAAAAATTCTGAAGTAACTTACCCTTTATAATCATAAACAGATTTTTTATGTGAATCCACCCATGATATGGGGAAACCTACATCAAATTTAACAAGCCGTTTTATCATGCTTTAGGTCAATTCCAGAGATCTAAACTCCGTTCCAATCCTTGCTCTTATTGTGGCTTTTTGGCCATCAAGAAAGGTTCCTGTTAAAGAAAAAGGCTGATAAAGGAGAAAAGAAGAGTGTTTAGGGCGCGACCATCTGCTGATGATGCCACATCTCACTCTCAATCTATTGCTGCTCTGCATGCTGAATGTTACATTCTATCCAAACCTGACGAATTGAAATTTGAGACTCTCGGATTTCAAAAGTTAAACCTCTTCTTACTCCACCCTATCTGGACCTCTCTCTTTAAAAAATAAAATTTACTCAATCCCTCAATTTTTACTAAAGTCACTCAGAGAAAAGTAGTTGCTTCTAAAATGAAGGTTTTTTCCATAATCAATACTGAATCTCCAGTTGATGTAATTCTACCCCAACTGGCAAAAGAATGAAGATTTCTCCAGATTAGAACCACACTTTATATTACAGGATTGTAGTACCATATAGGACTCTCTTAAAGGGAGTCTACTCAGCCCTGCCATTTTGGTTTGGATCTCTGGTAGTGATGGCCCCAGTTTTTGTGCTAGAGAACGAAAAATATGACCTTCTCATAGGAACGCAATTCCTCGCTGAAATTAATACCTTATTAGGTCATAAGGTCTTATAATTTTTTTATTTTAGGTATCACATTCCCCTGGTCATAAATGATATTCCTAAAGAAGGAAAGATAAAGCCACGGAAAGGATTATTATAATACCCAAATTGCATTGAATGGCTAGAATATTAAGCTTTTGGACCAAAGGCTAAATTACCACCTACCAATGCAGAAGTCCAAAAAGGGATGTCTGTGTATACAATAAATCACTAAGCCATAACTCTGAAATCTCAGATTCTAGTTGATACTGGGAATCAAATTGCCATACAGCTAGACCATCTACTGAAGATTCGTGGAGATCCTAATATGGCTATTAGGGAATCTCTTAACTGCCCTGGGGGTGCTGGATCCAGCTAACTGGGGCCCTTTGACTATTTTAATATAACTTTATGATCAAATGATGTAGATAAATTGAAACTAGCAGTTGCATATGTCAGGAATCTACCCTCTGACTAAGTTGAGTATTTCTGTGAGTGTGTAACAAAGAATGATTTAGAATTGAAATATTTAGTACAATAACCTGAGTTGATGTAGAAATAGGTGAGCCCTCTACCACAAGCAACAGAAACAGCAAGCTTTGAACAAGGGTTATGCTGATTTTATTTCCACGGGGCCAAGCTATTTTGGAATGATGAAAGGGGTGCAGCACAGGGTACTTATTGGCGACGCCCCTCTGATTTGTGCTTGACCCACCAAAAGTCTAAGGTTGAAGAAGCCCAGGTTCTGAAAGAACTAATTAAACTCCTGAAAGCTGGATTGATGAAACCCTCCCAAAGTCCCTGGGCCACGCCATAGCTGCTTGTGTGAAAACAGATGGATTGCATTGGGTGGTAATGAATTACTGCCAGTTAAATGTTATCAATTAAAAGAACAGTTAACTGTTATTATAAAGCAATGATTCATTGCGCTCCTTATCTGGATCCTAGTTTTTATTGACAATAAATCTCACCAGTGGGAATTGGAAGATTGATCTAGTGCTAGATGATATAAAGAAATGCACACTTAAAGCAAGTGAAGGTTTACTTGAGCCCACACCAAATGCCTCAAGGGATATGCAACGCCCAGCTACAATTCAGAGGGCGATGGACTGCCTACTGGGGGATTTGAAGATGTTGTGTGTACTGGTTTATCTGATTCATGTGACAGTATTCTCCTGTACTTTTGATCTACATATAGTCTATCTGTAGGAAGTGTTTATTGTCTTTGATATGCTTCACTGAAGTTGAACTCAACTAAATACTTGTTTTTCCAAACCAAAATTGAATTCCTTGGGCATAAAATACCCAAGAGGGAACTTGCCACCGCCTGGAAAAGTGAGTGCTATCAAAAAGATGACTATACTGAGAAGTTTACAAGATATACAAGTCTTTCTCAAAAATATCAAGTATTACTGACAATTTATCTATCATCTTGCAGAACTTTCTGAGCTGATAACCTGCTTGCTTCAGAAAAATATCATTTTGATGAGTAGAAACCCAACAGAAGGTCTTTGATGTCTTAGGAAGGCTCCTGCTACCGCTGATGTATTGATGCACCCCAAATTTAACATATTTTTATTCTTTTTAATTATACTAAAGATGGGCTGTAAAGACATTATGGTTAGCTTGATGTAAATCAAGTTGACCACCCTATAGAATACTTCAGAAAAACTTTAACTTAGGCGGAAAGAAACTACATAATAACTGAATGTGAGTGTCTGGCTATCCTTCAGGCCATCAAACATTTTTTTATCTTCTCAGTTGAGAACCATTTCATCATGGTTATGGACCTCGCCTTCCTATGGTAGCTACAACAAATAAAAGATCCTGATGGACATTTAGCCTGTTTTGCGGTTAAATTTAAAAGTTAAAATCTTTCAAATTTTCCACCATGCCTCAATGGTGCATCAAAA
This sequence comes from Massospora cicadina, assembly GCA_022478985.1. Taxonomy (NCBI): domain Eukaryota; kingdom Fungi; phylum Entomophthoromycota; class Entomophthoromycetes; order Entomophthorales; family Entomophthoraceae; genus Massospora; species Massospora cicadina. The sequence continues at coordinate 44,877 of JAKSZP010017676.1, read as the reverse complement.
TGACATGGCCTATCCCAGTTACCCATACTGAATCTCTATTCTTCTAAAGAGGGTCAGATCTATGGACTCATTACTAAATTTAATGAAAGGAGTCAAAAGAACCCTTGGATCCAGTAGAAAATGAAAAAATAGCTGAGCAAACTCAAATTGAAAATTTGCTGTTGTATATACAAGTTGAGACATCTTGGCTGCCATATGTCTGACCATCCACTAGAACAAAGTCTGCTTTGGAGTCAAACATGACTGTGGGCCATGGCGCGGTAATGAAGACCCATCAATGGCTGATGGAACGTTGGTAATAAAATGAGATAATCAAGACTATCTAAGACTTCATCAATACCTGCTTCACGTGCGCTAACCTAAAGCCTCCAAACCAGGTATATCAGCACCGGGTCATGGGTCCCAAAATCCCCATTCACCATGGATAGTGTCAATGTTCTTGGCCCCTTTGCCTATGGCGATGTATGGCCATCTCTAGACCATCTTAGCTAATAATCCTTTTAAAATGGTTAAATCCATCTTTGTTGCCTCACACACCTCTAAAGTAACCACATACTTAATACTGAAACATATCTTCACTTTCCGCATTAGTCCTAAGGTGCTTCTCTCAGATAATGGAATCAGCTCTGTTTCTCAAATGGTCCCCAATCTCAATTTTCTGATGGCACCTATCACTCTTTTATGGCACCCTACCGCCCTGCTACCAATGGGGCTGTAGAACGAGAGAATGGTATGCTAATCACCATCCTCTGAGAGATGGTATTTTCTGACCCTTCATAATGGAAAGAATACCTACCTGCAGCTTTACTAGAGTACCATGCTAGTTACCATCACATTAATCTATATATCTCCTTAGGAGCTTTTTACAGATTAGAGCTGATTCTTCCCTCAAGCGTAGAACACATATTAGAAACCTCTATGCCTGACACTACCACCCTTGCGATGCAAAGTCTGACTGATACATTATTCAGGTTACAGGATTAAGTCGCTAAGTCCAAGGGTATATATCAGACAAGAAGTTGAATGAAACAATGCCCAGAAATTGATATTTCCTCAAATATCAATTATAAGATGATGCACTGTTTCACCATCACTGACCAGAGTGGCAGATTCACAAACTTGACATGCTATGGTCCAGCCCTTACTGATTGACTATTGACAAAGACTAAAATATTCAAATGCCTCTATAAATCAGACTCTGTCATAAATTGGTTTCATGGCAGAAAACTCCAGAGTTATGTCCCTCCTCAGTAAGACCTTGAGAGGTCATTGTTGAGGATAATGAGAATCACACTATTTGGGTGAGATTTAGATACATACTAATTCACAACATGAACAATGAAGCTTCTCTTTTTTTGAGATATCAAAATTGATAAAAATAAGGAGCTCCTGAAAGAACTTTCAACACCCTGAATTTTTCATGGACCCGCTTATTTACCAGACAAGGGCGCTAATCCACTTTATTAAGACCTCGCCTTTTAGAGGTCACCAGAAACCCACTGCTAACAAGAATGACATAGTATTTATAAGGCCTTTGCATTTGGTCACGCCGTTCATGAGATCTCCATGCCCAACTTAATCCCAATTCAATTGCAAGGTCTATAATAAGAAATCTAATTCTTGCATGGCCCTAGAATTATCTCCGAGTTCTGATCAATAAAGGTATCTTTAGTTTTGCCTAGTTGCAACTACTATAAATTTTTGATGATTTATACAGAGATTCTTCTAGTTCAAAGTGTACATAGATTGCTTCAATTATGTATTTCCGTTGAGAGATTGCATTAATAAAGAAGAAACCCTAAGAAAATACCATTAATGCTACATTTGATAATAATCATTTAGCCTTGAAGGTCCTGACCTTTAAAAAATGACAAATCAAAAAGGTGCACAAGCAGTAAGAACTGATAAATGTTTAATAAAAACCTGCTTGTGTATAAAAAGGAAATAGCCAAGTTAATTTCTTAAAATTAGTGACTTTGACCTCCTTCCAGTAATTTTTTTAATTCAAGTGATTTTCATCGCTTAGGGTAATTGACATTTAAAAACGTGATTAACCTCAAGCCCAACAACAAGATGTAAAATAGTTATAAATTTAGAGATCATGTGTATCTTTATTGAAATTAGGATATTATATAGTTAAAAAATAATAGAAGACATTTGTAATGTACTAGTTATGACCATAACAAAGATCTTAACATGCTGTCAGAATTGGATCCTGAACAATTTCTCAGTTCTTTTGAGCTGAGTGTTCATTGTCCTAATTTTTAGCATTAAATTTGATTAACTAGATTTTGTTTATTCTTTAATTCAATTTATTGGATTAATTTAATTCAAAATGGAGCATTTGTCTATTTCAATTCGATTCTAGTTTGATTAATTATTGTCATCATCTGTTTTTTGGAATTTACTTAAATCCCAGTTGCATTGAGGGTCTTTTTATGCACTTTTGGGGTCATGTGGACTCTAATACTGTAGTGCATTGTGAAGTACCCTCAATGCAACAATTTATTACCTTGCACCCCTAATCAATTGAGGTAATTTACCCTCAATTATTATAGTATAAATAAACCAGGCTAGCTATGAGTAATCTTTTACTAGCATAAAAGGATTTTAGTATAACTTGATCTTATTTGTCTTTTATCTTAGCTATGATTAATTACCTAGTACTTTTAATTCAATTCTTCTTATCAAGTGTGATGGTAAATATTGTAATGGCAACTGCCTAGTCCATTTTCCACCTCCAAACCAGAACCCCTTACAGAACTTTTTGTTAAATAACTTTTTAAAGTAAGAACTTTACACAAAGCTTACAAACATTCCAGCTATCATATACCAATATGCACCCATTTTCCTCCTAGGGTATCTAGTGGTGTAGTGATTCTCAATCATTTCAGAAATCAGTAAGACGCTACTCTCTTCTTGCTTACCTTGCTTAAGTTTTCATGGTGGAGTTACAGTAACCAAAAACCTAACCTGATTAAATATCACAGCTCATATAATCCATATAATAATAAAAGTTACCTCCAAGTCGGTGCCTTACACATGCCAAGCCAGTATGAATTGTAATTGATTTTTAATCCAAAAAACATCCTAGAAAGTGTGTTTTCACATTTATCTAGACCAAGCTGAGTTCTCATAGATGGTATGGCTTAAACTCTGCAATAATATAATTTTGAACTGGTAGATATAACAATTTATTTTAATAAATAAGTGTTCATTCCGTGAGTCAACCTAAAAGTAACATTGTCTGTACTAGTCTCAAGTTATTCAAAGTTGAGTTTGACATTGAATAATCATCTTTTGTTCAATAAAAATAATCATTTGAATAGTGCCTATTGACTATCAACAGACTGTAAATTGATAAACTAAGAATGATAAACTATAAGCTTTAATATAAATGATCCAGCTTATTAAAATATAATTTATAGCCTAATCTTAGGCCAATGCTGGTTAATATGGTCATATACGTTATACACATTATCAGACTTGACCAGAATACTACAAAGGTATCCAAGTATAAAAATAGTTTTTAGTACTAATGTTATGTAAACAGTTCTACTTAAATAGATAGCAATCTTTCCAAGATATGAGTCAAAATAGCCAAATGAATCTATTCTATCGTCCATTCAGATCCCATGACCATTCAGTGTGGATTAGTCTAGTTTTTTTGGCATAATTTATTAGTAATTCTTCTAATTACTTCTAAGGAACATGGCTTACTACTTATTTTTAATCTTGGCCATTTCCCCTTCTTTCACCTATTTCTAGATTTTTCTTTTTTCTTTAATAAATTTAGTTCTGTTTTTTAACTGAAATTACTGATTATTACAAACTTATAATCACCGTTTTATGTTAGTCTTTCCTATTTAATTCAGCTTTTCTCCCAGAGTTTTTGTTCTGGATTAATTAATACTAAAACTGTTGTTCTATTGTTTCATCTATCTGTTGGAAATAGACAACATTTTGGGATCCATTGTATAGATCTTAAAAAAGGTTTTAATCTCCTTTAGTAAGCTTATAAACCCTTACAATATAGAGGATATCCTATACTGTGATGCCTTGTCTACAATATTAGTTTTAATTGTCAAGCCGCTCTTAGTTGGGCCACAAATCTTCCTGATTCTCCATGCTTCCATGATACTTATCAAATCCTGTTATAGAAGCCCATAGATTGCTCCTCTAAGATGCTTTATGATCTTTAAACTATTATATTAAATATAGAGCTTCTCATCAATACCTCCATTTAATACTATAATTAAAAGCATGATAAACATGACCCCACACAAGTCTCTTGTAAAAGCTGGTCCACATGTCAACTGTACTCACCAAACCCCACATTCAAAAACATAAGGGTCAACTTCCAGCACCCATGTCTTACATAGATTAACAAATTTATTTGCCAATATGTTTACTCTACTGCTGTTTCCCCCTCAGTCCAGAGTACTGCATTTTATGAATTAGGATTTTTTTCCCATAGTCACTCTTTTTCAAAGCTCGCCTCACATCTAAAAATCTTAGTTCCTTGAATTAGCTCACACATATTTTTGATCTCAGATCAATCTTGACAACCTAATCCCTTCTATTGTCATACAACCTTCCCCCAAGAGGCGTAAAAAAGATATATATTTTTCTAGGAAATATTTCCAAATATTAAAAAAGATACAATTAAAATTAATATAATTTCTAAAACAAAAATTAAATATTGTTCTTTTTATCTTTTATACCTTAAGATTTTTTTCCTATCTCTCACCTTCTTTTAATTTATTTTTATTTATTCTGTAAATTTTCAAATAAAATATTTTTTTGACAATCATTTGAACTTTAATGGTGATATAACCATTGTTAACATTTTTTTATTGTATATAAGTAGATATTTTGGTTTATAACGTTTTTATACCCCAGTTCATAATGCATCATTTTTGTAATGCAAACACCCTTGACTATAAATAAAAATGGACTCAATCCCAAACGGTGAAATCCTAAACGGTAGGTCCTTTTTGCAATCAGTTTTCTTTTCCTGGATCTTTTGATGAGAGGTAGTTTGTAAAACCTGCAAATGTAGGTTATTTGCTACAATTTCCATTTTTATATTACATTTCTGTACTCATTCCCACTATTAGTTCAATAATCTGAATATAGAACTATTAGGTCACTGTTTATTTTCCATATACAAATTAAAAGGCGGTTTTCCTATAGCCTAGTGGAAGCTAATGTTGTATGCAAAGGCTATCAAGCTTAAGTAAAGTTCCTTGAGGAAGCTAATCAAGACAAGGTACTTGAGCGTAGCAGTCAATTTTCTATTTACCTGATTTATTAATTTAATTTGTATCTGTATAATAAGGGACAGACATCAAGCTTTGATACCTATAAGAATGTTTAACTGAATTTTGCAGATGAGGCCGTGATAGAATCAGATCATTCCTTATTAACTGGAATGAACAGAATCAAGAACTGATTAGGTGGTAATATGCAACTTGCTTTATGGAAATGATTAAGGAAAAACTCCCTTTTAATAATTGTCAGCCAAAGCACTCAGAATGACATCATTCAATATAAATTTGATACCTGCAAGTTGGAGTAATTTAACAAATGAAGACAATGGAGTCTCCGCCAAAGACTATGAATTTTGACCCCTTATATAGGTTCAGAGGGGAGAAGTATCTGCAATTTGACAATGACAATAAATCGACCCAACCAGTTTACCTCAACGCAGGTAATCAAAACTTAAGATCAGATTCTATTAAAATAGCAATAAACCAATTATAAAGGTCATTTGGAAACTTAAGGTGAAGCGCATCAAATTTGCGTTATTGAGTGAATCTGAAGCCATTAGAATATTACAAGAATGAATAATCATTAATCTTAAGGAGGAACTACAGCCTGCAACTCAAAATCAGGACTTAAGAAAGGGCCCCTGGACATCCTGGTTCAGATATAACAATCAAAAGACAAAGTCTGCAGATACAATAGTTGAGTCAAATGGATGCCACAATTGAAGCTGAAGTCAGAGGCCAGCTCAATAGGGGATCCTTAAAAACCCCAATATTGTTACCCCAATACTCAATTTTACTTTAAATTTTCATCATTTAATATTGAGTTCTTACAAGAATTATAGATAAATATAGAGTAATTTAGGAAAAATATTACAAAACATCAATTTATACTTTTTGTTCAATTATATCAGTTCAATTAATCTAATATCACTAGCTGGTCTGTAATTAGTGGCTTATCAGTACACAGTACTTTGTTTGAGACCTACTCTAGAAGAATAGTTTTCGTTTACATGGATACTTTGTACCTGAGCTGCCAAGGGAGAGGCTGTATAATATCTTGTTGTGTCCTGAGGGCCTTTATCAAAACAAAACATGCCATAGGTTGTCCACAAGAGTTTCACCATGGGCACAAATAAATTTAATATGAACAATGCTACAATGGGTAGCATCATTAAAGTATTTGCAATGTGGATGATCATGTGTCTTTCATTTGGCTGTTGTCTAATCTGTGTGAAAAAAATCCCCTGAGCAGCCAGTTAGCCTCATAAAGGTAAAAGATCTAGGGTTGAAGAGCTCTGTGGTGCTCATTATAGGGGTGACACCAACAGACTATATTGAAGATCATGAGATTTCTCATGAAAAATTTTAGTTGTGGATATGGAAGAATATCAAGGTGTGGATTCTTCTGGACTCACTGGTGAGAGAGGAGGAAATATCAATTTGAGGCTCTGCACCTTAGAACATGAAATGTCAGACTTACAAAATCATCTTGAGCGCATCAAGGAGACTTCCAGAAGAGAATAGACTTGCCTCTACTCTAATAGTGGAAGATTATACTCATATTCAAGCTTAAATACACCAAATTAGGAGATGAAAGATTCTCTTTTATTTCCAGATAATGAAATGGAGTGAATAATGTACTTTAATAAAAAGTGTGGAGAGCTCATAGAACATAAATATTCCATGCTGTATGACATGGACAAGAGTTTGGATGAGGTGAAAACTCAATTGCATACTGTACTAGACCCTACCTCAACCCAACCAGTCACTTGGTTAAAGATGCCAATTTTAGCCCCTCTGACTGCCTCAGAAACAGATATGGGCCGTGCTGAGGCTATTAATTAAAAATTTAAACTCAAAATGTTATTTAAAGGCCATGTACACACTGGGAGAAGGAACCAACTCCAGTTTCTCTTCAGATTATGATAATAGCATGGATGCTGTGACCTAACAAAAAGCTCACCATGTGTAAAATTAATGATTTAAGTCTCAGGAGAATCCTAGCGCGAGCTTATGACCTGAATTACCCTGGACTAAACTAAAGAGCTTCCTCCTCTCAGAGTTTGCAATTGAACAGGATGTCCAAAGCAAGAAACATGAGTTATTGCTTTATGAGGATGATCATGAATAAGTTAGTGGCAAATTACACCACTCAATTCAATCTCAAATCTCAGCAATAATGGATGCCAGGAACTATATTCTTTTCAACTTCTGAGTTTTAAAAAGAAAAAGCAAGTCTGAATTCCTGCCCCCAAATTTGAGCCTTGACAGACTGACTTTCAAACTAGCACCTACGAAACCATTACCCTGAAGGCGCCAAATCAAGATTCAATCAGGAAGCATCATGAATATGAGAATTGATAAAAACACCTTCAGGAACTCCATACCCATTTCCTGAATCATGTGAGGCGCGGCCCCCACCGATGCAGTCAGGAGGACAATTTATTGAAATGAGAGTGCATAACAGGCAGTCAATCTGGAAGTCAGTAAAATATTCTTGATGTTTTTAAGCCATGAAGGTTCTTGAGGCACTATCTTCCTACACGACCTATAAAAATTGATACTTTCTAACTCAATAAAGTTGTCAATATTTCTCCATCTTATCATTTTTAGCCTCTCCACTAATCTTCAGCTTAGACTTCATTAACAAACTTTGGAGACAGTCAAGAGAGATGTTTAAGCCAAGAGATGTAGTTCTCAGTACAAGGGGCTCCAAGATGTCCTTGTGAAAACCTCTATCATGCTCAATGGAGAATTCTAGCAGCTATAAAAGTCAACACGCTGATCATTCGAGAATTGTCACTCAATGGATTAGTACATCCTAATATGAAGTTCTGCCCACGCAGCCTGAAAGTTTAAAATTTTGGGCCAGGTTCCAGTTCTCTCTACCTTCAGTTGATGGTGATCAGTATCTACTTCAGTATGAGAACCTTAACGAAATTATTCAACAGTTATAAAAAGACATTTACTCCTTGGGACCTGATCAAGTCGCTCTAGCACTTCTTTGATGCCTTTTATCATGCATGATCTATATATCTCAGCAAAAATACCAACGGGAGAACTGACCTTGGGGACCAAGTGATATTTCAAAATTTTGTCCATCCTGCCCTCCATCACCTCCTACAAGTAGTTATGTTGCGTCACCACAAATTCTCCTAACAGCTTGGGCTTATCAGAACTTTACACTCTCATATTATCAATTTTTATAATGCGGCCTCCTAATTTGATCAAAATAAATGTGAATCCATTTCAATAACTGCCTTTTGATAAATGTGGCCCAAAGCCAAATTGCAGTGTTGAATACGGGATTTTTAAAATCTTAAGGACCTACTCTATCATAATGTATAACTTCTTGAGGATTTCTGGTATCAACGCCTCAACCAAGTCGAGGTTCTGGTAAGGACTCTAGAAGAACTACTAGGAGATAGCCTCTAACAACTTCGCCTTTAGGAATGAAGGTCCTGACTTCCCCAAGGGCTTCAAGGGCCCACAGTGCCTACATTTGGGCACCCTGACAACTCCAGAAAAATGACGTTTTAGAAACCCTCGCCTCATTAAAGGATCAAACCCATAATGTGACCCAAAGGTACAAGCTAAAAAGTGGATGGAGTCCCTCTCAACCCTAAGGTCTTGATTGAGGCCTTATCAAAAAAATGGATAACCTTGGCGCCTTTCCAAGCTGACTGATAGTCACCTTTCCCAGCTTAAGCAAACCTTCTGAGGGCTAGACACCCGCTTATAAACTTAGAGAGCCAGCTCCTTTTTTAGTGCACTGACATCCAAGCATTAAAGAAGAAAGTTGCTCACAAAGCCTTCATTACCTCCCTTTAATGAAAATTGGGATAATATTCTATAGGACCTTGAGGGTTTGAAATGACGACTGGATCAACAGGCCCCTTGCAATTATGCGGGTTGAAAAATATCCAAGCCTTCTTTATTTACTGGTGTCAATACCATTTCCACTATTAGTGTGATTAAGTTAATCCTAGTTTTAAGAAGATTTACTCCCGGCTAGGAAAGCATTTTTTCTTTCCTAAATGCTATGAAGTTCCATGGAAGAATCCAACAACAGGTAAAAAGTAAAGTATATACACTCCTGCCTTAACAGCACTTCTCAGGAGATCATGACTCCCCACTTGAATGAGTGCAACTCCTGGTAACATGTTTGAGAGGCCTTAATCCAAGTGTTCAGCAGCAATCAATACCCGGTTAATCAAAAACAAGAAATCAGGGGTATCAGCCTGAATAAAGAAAAAGCTTCATGGAGTTTGCCATTTCTACGCTCAAACGCAGCCCTTGGTTATTGCCAATTGTATTACCTTGGACAACGCCATCACCTCTTTTACCTCTGCATTGGTATCTTTTCCCAATATTCAAATGCATATGAAAGGCCGAAAAACGGTTTCCCTTGCATTCAAGATATCAAGGAAATGATTAATGAGATCCATTCATTCACCCTTTACTCCAAGGCTACCACTTTGGGTTCCTCCAACCATCCTCAGGTGCATGTAGTTGAAAACAGAAGAATCCTTGACCCTGATGCACCTACTGTAATGTTTCAGACACAGCGCCAAGCTATGCTGAGAACGACTTTCCAAGGGTGTCTGAAAAGGCCTTCATCATGAAGGACGAGGCATTCCATGCTGACATCACTACCACGCCTCAAGGATCATCCATGACCTTGAACGTAACTGGAGCCATTGTACCTGAAGAAGAAGTTTCAATATCTAAGGATATTAGAAAAATTAGTACTTATTACTCTATTGTCAATTACTCTCTCATGTTTCTCACGCTACCTCCCCATTTTGGAAGTTTGGTTACCACGTCACAGTTTGAGTTCATGAAATTCCAGTTCTCTCTATAGTCAACAGTGGTCCCATAATAAACTTTATATCCTCCAAGTTGATGAAACGTATATTGATCGCTCCAGACATGGCACACTATATGGAGTACAAGATCAGCTGGCACCCAATTTACCCAATCTATAAGGGACTATTCTTCACTGCCTATACAATTTGGGATGCTTTATGTTAATACCCCGCTGTTGCGCTGGATAAACCAAGCTTTGACCTTCTTCTTAGAACTCTAGTTTCTTCAAGACTACTCAGCAGTAGTAGACTATGATGAGATATTTTTATCCTTGCTGAGGCTTCAGGTTCCCCTAATCTTTGAATTTTCCCGTGACTCTAAGATTGAAGTCAAGGCTTGAGCTTTCCTACTAGAGTGAGATCTAAATCGATCAACTCAAATACCATATAAGGGGCTCTTGGGTCTGGCTGCCCCACAATTGTTGATGGACAATAAGGAATGCCGTTCTATTTACCTAGGGAGACCACTATACTCTAAAGTCCCAAGTCATTGCTAAAACCTGGGTTCATGTTAACATACCCTCTGGATATCTGGTAGAATTCTGAATCTTAGACTACCTGTCCATCAACGAGGTGCTACCCTGTCCAAAAATTCTAGATATAATTTATGATGAGTCTATATCATGTTGTTGGATAACCTTACTGACAAACCCAAGGTAGAAGGCCCAAACAGTCCCACCACTTATGCCCGACTCTTACCAGTAGAATCTGTCAACAACGCCGTAGTTTTGAGAGCTTAAGGGTATTTGGGTTGGATATTCCCCATCAGTGGCACTGGTTGGCACCCTCTTTGGAAAGGATCTTATTTGGAGATCAAAAGGACAAAGTTCAAGGATTAAAGATCATTCAGACCTATTTATAGCCTCAACCTAAAACTTTGGAAGGGTGAATGAGGCTCTACATCATGTGGGGACTGTGGATTCTCCTTCCTTTGAGTCCCTAAATTACTAAAAGAGTAAGGTTGAAGAAGCCCAGGGGGCAGTGGAGCTTCAACTACTACCTAAGACCATACTCTTAGCGCCTTTGCACGGCCTTGGGCCTCTCCCCTCCTGCTGGTTCAGAAGAAGAATGAAAGTTATTGGGTGGTGATGGTCTATGGATGGCTTAACTCTCTCAAAAAGAAGGACAATTATCCTTTGCCCCAAATTGATGACTCTCTAACTGTTTGTCAGATTGTTGTACTAATCCACAATGGACCTTGACAGTGTATATTAACAAGTGGAGCTCGCCCCAAAGGTTGATCCAAGTGCAAGCTCATATCCAACAAAGGGTTATGTGAGCCCACATGGATGCCCCATGGGCTTTTTAATGCGCCAGCCACTTTTCAACGTGTCATGGATGGGATCCTCAGGGACCAGAAGCTATCATGTGTCCTCGTCTATCTAGATAATAATAATGTCTTTTAATGATTTTTTATGGACATGTAGAGCATTTCTTGAAAGTTTTTATTGGTTTTGGAAGGCTTTAATAAAGCTCAAACCTTCGAAATGCTCCTTCTTGCAGTCAGAAATGAATTTTATGGGGCACAACGTTAAAAGGATGGCATCCAGAACATATCAGACAAAGTCAACGCCATAAAAATATGTCTCTCCCTAGAGCCTAAGGAATATTCAGGTATTCTTAGGCACGTGGGTTATTATTGCCAGTTTAACCCTCAATTTGCTGACCTAGATGAGCCTCTATTTTGCCTCCTGCAGAAGAATGAGGCTTTTGAGTGGAGGCCGGAACAAAAACAAGTCTTTAATGCGTTGAGGACTCCACTTTATATTAAACCCATTTTAGTTCACTTATGATTCATTCAACCTTACTTATTGTTTACAAAGGCGAATGATGTCACTGGTGATCCATCCTTGCCCAGCATGACAAAGATCAGGTTGACCTTCAAGTGTCCTATTTTAGCAAGGCTCTGAGTAAGGCCAAACGGAGCTATACAATAATTGGGAATGCCTGGCTGTCTTGGTATCATTAAATTTTTTGACCCTATCTTTATCAGGACCCACTTTACCATCGTCACTGATCATTCCTTGCTTGGCGGCTCCAGCAGTTTAAGGACTTAGATGATCATTTAGCTAGATGAGCCTTTTTGCAACAGAACTATGATATCACCATTATTCACCACTTGGGCATGATTTGCCAGAACGCCAATGGCCTTTCTAGGATACCAATGCTTGCTGCTTTCTCCCCTAAAGCAGATCAACTATATCTCTGATTGGTTGATCTGAACTTTTGAAGTTGGCTTCTCATGAGGTTCAAACTGAGCTCTAAAAAATTACCCCTAAGGCACTTAAATCAAGGATGGGGTACTTTATAAGAGGATCAATAATAAACGGCTTACTTATGTCTGCCCTTCACCCTGAACTGACGTTATATTAGAGGGCCATACTACTGTGGGGCATAAGGCAGTTAAGAAGACTCACGAAGGTTGAAGTCACTATTTTACTGAGACTGAATGGTGGAGACCATCCAAGTGGTCCTGGTGGCCTGTATGACTTTTCATTTCAGGACTGGCCCAGTCCTCAGTATAAACGTTTGATTGAAGCTCCAACGTGACCTTTCAATGTCATCAGCATTTGATGTTTTTAAGCCCTCTTCCCACTAGATTGCATGACCATAAAATTATCCTCTTAGATGTGGACCATCTAAACAAATGTGTTGAAGAAATTTCAGTCCCTGATGCCACTGCAAAAGCCATTGCTCTCTTCCTTATAAGAACCATTCACCCAGCACAGAAGCCACAAACTCAACTTTTGTACAATGGGTTTATTTTCACCTCAAAGGTGATCCAAGAACTTACTTCATATTTTGGCACTAACCAAAGTTTTGCCGCCCTCTATAGACCATCCACTAATGGGGCGGTGGAATGCGCTAATGGAACCCTTGTCTTTATTTTATGGAAGATGGCCGCCTTTAACCATGCTCGCTGGAATATTTATTTACCCAGAGCCTTGCTTGACCACTTAATAAGCTACCATTGAGTTATTAAAATGTCCCCTTTTGAAGTTTTATATGAACGTTCTACCATCTCCAAAGTAACGTTCATCCTTTTCTAAAAACCTCCACTCATGAGAGCTCTGATCTAACCATGAAGAACTTAGTCATTATAATAGTCCAGCTACAAGCCCTAGCCACACAAGACATCATCACCAACACTAGAAGGGAGACATCATGATTTAATGTCGGATGACCCTACTTACCCATTTTACAATCAAGTGACCTCATTTTCTTTTATCACCATAAAACTTGAGGTTGACAGAATAAGCTCAACATATTTTTTTCTGGACCTTATAAGGTCATTCATGAGGTGAACTTAGAGTACTCCATTATTGATGTCAATCAAGGGAACAGTGGTGAATTGAGTGCATGGCCAGTTTCTCTGACCCTATACTCCCCTTTGATAGGATCTTGAGTTGTGCGTTTTTATTATTTGAGATGACAAGCAAGCCAAAATCCATTTTCTAGAATTAAGCCTTGGGTGATCAACTCTTGAACCAGATTGAACAGAACCTCATCCTAAAAGCACCAAAACCAGATTCAATAAGGAAGCATCACACATATGGGAATCGATGGATCAACTTCAGGAATCCCATCCTTGCTTCCCAAATCATTAGAGGCGCCGCCCCACTGCCATAGTCACAAGGACGATATATTACAATGGGACATCATCAAGGTGATTGATCCAGAAGACAGTTTTTTTCTCCTGATCCTACAGGGCATGAAGGTCCCTGAGGTACCATGTCCTCCCACACCATATAAATATCAACGCTTTCTAAAACAATTAAGTGATCTATACTCTCTCCACCTTTTCTTTTTTAACCTCTCTGCAAATTTTCAGCTTCAAGCCCAATTTCAAAATTTGGTGACAGTCAAGAGAACTGATACGCTGACAGAAAGAATTGAATATATCCTTAAAAACAAAATTATTATTCCAAGGACCCAAAGATAATCTACACCCAGGTCCACGTTAAAAAACCCCATCAGCCTAATAGAGGTGTAAGGCTTGTATAACTTATCAGTTAAGGAGATCTTAACTTATCACATAGTTTTTGACCCTAAGCACACTAGCCATCTTGGACTACTGGACGGTTTGAAAGAGTCAAGTATGGTGGGACTCAGCACTCCATTAGCATATGTGAGGCTACTACCCATCAATAAGAATGATTTAGTCTTTGGGATTAAAAAACTTCATGACTTTTTATTAGAAGAGCCTCTCATAGTGGTCTAATTGCCTCTTTGGCTGAATTTTCTTGTCTATTAAAAAAGTAAAGAGAGTAATGAGTTAACGAATTAACACTGGCTTCTTGTCCACCTCCACATATGACTTTGTCTTGATGAAGGATTTTTCATAATGTGAGGAACTAGATGACTCTACTATCAAAGCTTGACCTAATCAGAAGAGAAAAGTAGTGACCTCCTAACTTACCTGGGGTTCAAGGAATTATTAGACTATGGATCTATGGTACCCTCCTAAAGACCATGAGCATCGTCCTTAATTATTCATAAGAAGGTAAAGTCACTAAGATATCATGTTATATCAAGAGCTTTTTGGTAGTTAATAAGGACAGTATCCCTTGCCTTGGATTAATGAATGACTATGCCTCAAAGAAGGTAATATATCTCTTGTTAATGAGTCTTGACAGGAGATATTGATAGGTTAAGCTAGCCCCCAGGTATCAAGCCAAATGTGCATTAATTGCAACTGAAAGACTATTTGAGCCGTACAAAAGCCACACTGGGCTTTTTAATGCACTGGCCTCCTTTTTAATTAGCTAAAAATGGACTTCTGGAGACCTTATGGTACTTTGTATATTAGTTTATACAATGAGTCTTGGATTCACAGTTATAGTGGCACCATAGATTTTATTTCTTTGTAACCCGGTTATGTTTGTTTTGTAGAATCTGGCTTCTTTGGGGATGGCTATTAATAGCATGATGTCTCTGGAAGGGTGATGAGAAAGCACTTTCACATTCAGTAGAGTCCATTTATTGATTACTTAGTTTATGACTGTTTGGTGCTAATATACATATGAGAATTATAGCTATATACTAATTTTTAATATAGTAAAAAATTATAACTACTTTAAGTGGATAGAATCTTATAAGAATAGGTTAAATGAGAGCCTTGTGCGTAGAAAGTGACTATCCTTTCTCAATCAGTATCTTCATGTCTTAACCAATATGAGGGCCAAGCAGTGTTCATCTTCCTCCGTTGACACCAGATTGCTGCACCCACCATTGCTCTGGTGCCTCAAGGCTGTGTCTCAGGGTTTCAAGATACAGTTTTACCTAGGTTGCAAAAAAAGGTCAGTCCATATTTTATCATATGATGATTCACGAAAATTTTTACTGGTTCTTGTCCATTGGGGGGATACAAATAATGTAATGGCAGATTATTGTGTTTTCAAGGATTTATTATTGAGGAGGGCGTCCAGTTTCTGCTTAATATGATTTTTGATATTTCTAACTTTACAACAGCAAAACTACTCAAACTGCTCTTTTTTTAAAATTTTTCCAGAGGGGTAAATAGGCGCACAGGAATCCACCATAAATCCTGTTAAACATAGTACACAATAATAAAAGTAGAAATACTTGGAACCTATCTTTTATAGGCTTCAATTTGGTCTAAACAGGAGGTATAAACTTGTTAGTGCTTTCAACAGGTAATGATGATGATTGAGAAAATTAGTTAATCTTGAAAGTGAGAAGGCTGACCAATGATCGCCAATAGCGTATGTCCTTAGTAGTTGGAATAATTATTTGGTGTTAAGCATTTGTAATATGAGAATTTCGTCAAACAGTGCCCTCATAGGTGACTTAGAATTATCAATTTGGGAGATTATAACAGAGGTTGTGCACTGTAAGGCAATCAGCACATTCCCATAAAGAGCTCAGATTGGCGACATTTTAGTCACTTGATGAAAAGTATTTGGATAAGCCAGCAAGGCTGATGGTAAATAATGATAACATTGTTTGGGTCAAAGTCATCATCTTCCACTTAATAGATATGAGGTTTCTGTCACTTGTTCCACCACACCATTTGTTAAAGAATTATTATGTGAAGTGAAATGTTTTCTGGTATAAAATATTGACGTTAGTTATATCACAACTTGTAATATAAAATAAAAACCGCTATTATAAAGTAGAACCCTCACTTTTTATGCCGCGAAAATATGTGGAAATATAACAAGACCATAGCCTTTGTGGTATGGCAGGGAAAGAGATAAATTTGACTAAGTTGGTTTGGTGATCAATAGTGATAATGATATAACGATAACAATTAATAAGATTTGATAATTGCTTAACTATATTAACTCTGATTATGCTAAATGGAGATAAAGGAGCCAAGATTTGGTGCTGATATTGGAAATTGTTAAATCATGATTCTTGCAGGCTAAACACATTTCTTATAACTCAGTATAGTCTTGTCAAAAAAGTCCTATTAGCTTTAATTTTTACTCACACGTCTCTTTACGCTCTAAGACCTACATTTGAGTGGCCTTCAAATGTAACTACAGTCTAGTAGGATGATTATATGAATAGTAGCATAATTCCATCATTTATCTTGTTACGCATACCATCCATAATCTAAGTACTTAAGAATAGAAATAACTCATCATTAATATCCAGTGTTTCCTCTATCAAACAGACTGGTACTAAAATAGTACAGGAGGTCTTTATCAGATTTCAGCACCACCAAAGTTAGCATCCTCAAAGCTTTTTACATTCTAATGTGTAGTAACGGTATTATGACTATAGTATAGGCATAGCTCTGTAGCTTTAGCACCTTCTTAGCGAGCCTCACATCTTGACCCTTCACCTGTTGGAGCCATATGAGTGAGGCATGATTGTTATTGATGGTTAAGTGGTTAGTGAAAAGTTAGATCAGATGTGCATAATTGCAAAAAGCACATCCATGAATTTTTCTTAGTAATACAGTAGGTCCTTAGCCTAAGATATAGCTTTACTGAAGTAAACTACTAGAAGACTTTTTTCCACTTGAAATTACCTTTTAGTATATTAAATACTAAGGCTGAAGACACAGCTTTTAGTACTGAAACACCATGCTTTACAATGTTCTAAGCTCCACTGCATGCTGCTCCAATATGGGGCAGCGTCAAAACCCCTAACATACTCTGCTGAACAAGAAAATGCGTTAGGACAGGATCTAGTCCCCCCAAGTCCTCATCTCAATATATTCTATTGAGGATTTTGCCCTCCACCTTACATGGCCCAAGGAGTGCTACTCAGCTCTCTTATGTTCCACCAGCACAATATGCAATTTGGCTTTAGTTGAATATGTCATAGGCTCCAAATATAATAATAAACAAATCATTATAAGAGCAAAAACTTATGGAGCCATCCATCCTTGTAACTTTTGCCCCTACATTGGGTATTTTGACTAAGTCTTCACAAGTGAAGCTAATGCTGCAATTGGAGCCACCATTCCCCTAGTAATCCAGGTCACCCTCCCCTTCACTTGTACCCAGTTGCCCTCTGATACCAATCTTTTTTCATTTTGCTGACCTCCCCTAACCCCTTTTCTTACAAGGCATATATAAAAATTTCTAAATTGTTGGTATCAGTTTTTGATCCCTTTTTGCAAACTATTGTTCCCAATTGAGCCAACCAACGTACAGCCACTCACGCCCTCATAACCATACGCACGGTTTCAATGGAAATCACTCTCTCAATTTCCCCTTATATCATCATTTTTTTTGCCCCTGACCATCCTCTCTGGTTCAAGTTAATGGATGGCGCATAATCTGCCATGCCTGTCTTTATTCTGAACCACTCAAAATGACACTGCCCCTCTATTGCCCACCCTGCAGCCTACACAACTGACTCCTAACAAGAAAATTTTATCTCCACCATCACTCCTTTCTTTTATGTAGCACCCTCCCTCATCTTCCCCCATAGTGATAGCTGCATATACCCCTTTTAACAATTAGCAACCCAGTCTTCAATATTACAACTCCTGCTATAGCCTATCAGGGATCTTCATGAAGCTAGTGTATTCTATAAAACCTCTCCCTGCTTACCACCCCAGCCTAACAATGTGTTGATAATATATTCATCTTCAATAAAATCTCTAAGATTTTTAAGGAAGTTGATGAATTGAGATATTGTTCCCAGAATCAGTCACAGTACCTGGCTTTAAATTGTACCAAAACGCCTTTTATTTGTCCCAGTTCCTCTTATGGCATTATGCGTCTTTCCCAGTATGCCAACTCATTTTAAAATGAACACTGACTCACCAAGAAGACTGTTGCTTCCCCTGAGTGTCACCTCCTCCAAAATCAGTTTCAGTTTCAGTCATAGTCTTGCCATTGGCCTGCCCGTCCTGTCCTCTCCATTAGACACACAACACATAGATAGGACCACCTACTCTTTCAGCAAGCTGAAATCAAGGATTTAAAAAGATGTTTTGCAGTAAAATTTGATCATAAAAACACATCACAAGAAATAAAATTTTCACCTTCACCACTCTCTTTAATACTTGCCTTGAGGCTGAGAAAGTCTAGTAAGAATATATCATAACCCTCCTTATAATGAATCAATTCATAAGGCTAACATTGCTACCTGAAACCTTATATTGATTGTGATTACACGCTCATGATCTAAACTATATGCAAAACCTGTCCACCCCAAATAAGAATAATGAGCCTCACAATTCCCTTCACCATCCACCATGGAAGTCTAACAGTTTATCACTTTCGATCTGATTAAATTTATATTGTCTTCAAGTCACTTTGGGCTACTTGTTTGTCTTGTTCCTGCAGGTTTCATTTTTAGTATAGTTCAATTTTCTCCTTAAAGCTTTAGTAATATTTCTTTTATTATTCAGTTACCACTGAGTAAATAAAATGAAGTAGGCCTCTGGACGGTCACCTTGTGTCATCTAAATGGGTCATAATTGCCCCATACCCCCTTGGGTTGGGACCATCTAGTACTAAAAAAAAAATAATTGCCCCATACCCACATCACAGACGTCAGTAAATATTAATAAAACAAAGTAATTTATGACGTTGAGTGTAGGCTGATTAATAAAATAAGTTTTAAGAAGATTCAACACTTGATTTTTTTAAATTTTAAACAGAAAGTAAAACTTTTTTGCAGTTGTTATACTAATAAAGTACCAATGTTGGCAAACTGCTGAGTGAACTATCTGTACTACTTAACATTCCAAGAAACAATTGGATTTCCCATCAGGCTATGAAGAGGGGTCTTTTTCTCAATTGTGGCAAATTTGTTAATAAGAAGTCAATTAAATTGTTGAGTGAATGTATGCCTAAGGACTTTCATCATAGAATAAAATTGACCGAGCTTTTAGTGGCTTAAACTTGTGGAAATGTCTTAGCAGGGTAAAGACATGATAAAGATGTTACAACTGCCATTTAAGTTTTAAAGAATAATGTGATATCGTTTAGGTAAACTGATATGCAAAATACTTTAGTGGCCCAGCAGTCCATCCTTAGTGCGTTGAAAAGTGGCCGGTACACTTGGTAACTCTTATAACTTTATGTTACCCCCAAAAATTTATTGATATTTAATGCATAATTGATCTATCTTTTTAGGCTAAATTGATCTGCTAATACCATCTAGCAAAATCCATTACAAAAAACTGAGTTCTGGCATAAAGGTATAGAAAGTTATTAATTCATTAAAATTGGATAATTGTTTTTACCAAATCAAGGCCTTTTAAATTCATTAATTTTCAATTACTCCCTATTTTCTTGTGAACAAACAAGAGGGCGATGCCCATGGTCCTTAAAGGTACTTCTGTGCCAACTCTGATAAATCCTTGAGCTCTCTACCATCTTGAGCCTCCTCTATTCAACACTTCCAATAAGGCTGCACTCAGATGATGGAAGCATCTCTCATTTCAATATTACACATGTCTCATTTCATTTTGTTTAAAAACAGGTGGAATTAAAAATAGTCTAGCATAATCTTCTAATACACGTCAAACTTTCTTCAGGAGATAAGTATTCTCCAACTGAAGTCTCGACTTGAGCCACTATGTAAGTTTGCTTATTATCCTAGTAAAGTCTACAAAACTTAGAGACATCATTAACCTTTATGACAGGTAATTGCCATATGTACTATATTGAGGATCTAGGTCCCGCCATATATGTCTCAGTCATCAAATAGACTAGTAGCACTGATATGAGGCTGTCATAAGGAGGAATTAAAATTCCAGAACGCTGTGATCTCCTTAAACAATGAGGTATTACACTCATAAACCCCGTAGTTTACCATGGATTTAAACATGTGCACCCTGGTGATAGTTATAAAATAAAACCTCAGAGGAATTATCTTCAGTCCTAGAGGTTATAGGACATTCTTTTGCCCCTTTAATCACATGGGTTGGTAGTTAAATGCAGGAACATCATATATAAAACTCAATTTGAATGATTTTATTAACTGTTTCTGGTAAAAGTTTGTGATAATTTATTTTTCACTTGCAATCCTAGGTGGTCTCAAATAATAAAGGGACACGTTTTAAAGTAAAAACAAAAACCTTTTAGCTTGATAAATGTGCATTTTATGCGGAGAAATGCTTACTTGACATTGGTTTGTAGCTGGACTATTAAAGGGTTACCACCAAAGTGTCTAGTGATATTTTACCAAACATGAGTGTAATCCAGAATGGCTATAGACCTTTTGCACTGGTCCCTGAAGCTTTATATTCTGTATAATGTGGCAAGTTATGGAGACTTTAATTTAATGCATAGATATCAATGAAATGACATTCACTAAGATTTACTATTGATGATTTCATTAACGTGATTTTTGAACTTTAGCAGTGACCAAGTTATCAGGCTCCAAAATGTTGCAGAAAAGTATGGAACATTAGTGACTTGTCATGAGGTGAATAAACAGTATCAAGATGTCTATAAACAGAAATAGATAGGATGTTTATTCAGGCATCCTTAGAAGAAATTTTTTATGAGCTTACACTGAAGTAGATTTGCTTAAATATAAGGTTGAGGGATCATCATGATGAGCCACTTCTTTCATTATAAAGAATTTTTGCTGACAGTTATCTTTCTGCTTCCTTAGAACACCAATTATAATGCTAATTCATGGTGTGGCGATGATCTTTAAAGTAGAGCAGATGGGTAGGCTGGTGTCCATTGTTTTGAGGCATGCATTTATGGCCAGATGGGGCTCTTAACAATGCAGAAAATCTATTCTTTAAATGTGAATTTCGTTCAGAGCCTAATTCTTGGATACATGTAAATTTCTACAAGATTTTATATGTGAGTTTGGCATCAGGCCTTGAGTTGAGGACAGAAATAACCAAATCAATGACGTCATATAAGAAACATGATTATTAGTGACTAATGGTTTTGAGTTAACGCAGAATTCTTTAAAGAATTTGGTGTAACTCTTTTAAAATTATTATAATAAAAGTCTGCTTCAAACGTTAAATAGCTTGATCATCTACAAATTCCTGAACTTAGGTGGTCTTGACTTGCGCCCAAGATTGACATCAACTTAAGTAAGAGTTCATAATTTCTCTGGCTTCTCTGCAAAAGCAAAAATTAATGTGAAAGCACCTTAACGTCAGGTGGTGGTCTCTTCCATCGCTCTTGTAAGTATTTAAATGATGACATACTCTTCTGATCTGAGATAAATTCCTCTATGAAGATGGATTTAATTTGTGAGCTAGAATGGGGGAGAAAGAGCTTTTATGCTCAGCTCTGCAATATGGCTTGTCTAAGAGATAACTATTATGCATACTTACAGGAGCTCTTAGATCCAAGTTTTCTATTTTTCCGTGTTGTCATGAAGTTTTTTCCAACACCAATTGGAGCATCTGTGCTGGCATTTAGCTCCATCTGAAATTTTAGAACCAAAATCTTGACTTTGAAACTTCTGACTCAGATTATGAGATCAGTTATTAATTGTTACAGCCAATTAAACCGTTATTGGGGACATTAGTAGATCTTAGATTTTTCCACTTCCTCTTCTAGCGTATCCAAAAGTAAGGTTGGTTACAGTAGAAAATCATGGCTGAAACCACTCCATTGGGCTATTTTCTCCATCTGCTTATGTAAAGATACAATCTTTGTCAATAATTATCTTTCAACTTATCATCAGCACCCTCATTGTATGTGGTAGTGGACCACAGGGGTACAGGCGACCCTTTTGGGCTTTGTGACCCTTCTGAGTCATTGGAGCTCTAGACCCTCAAGGCAATTTTTGAACTCAATATTTATAACAAATGGTTTTGGCAGGGCTCAAGGCCCTTGAGTTTCTGATGGTGCAGATAAAGTCTGACATTGAGTTTTCAGTTTTTAAAAAGTTTCTCCATATTGAGCAGGCGTTGCACCAATGCTGATTCAAACTCTAGATTTTTACCGCCTGAATTTAAGGACTTTAATATTACATATATGTTTACCTTAGCCATTATTCCTTGTAATTAATGAGTAAGTAGGGTATCCATGTAAGCTAGAATTCCATAGTCTCAAAGAGTGATTAGGTTCTGGCATTGTTGTTAAGTGGTAGATTATTATTTTTGCTTCATGATTATCTCAATAAACCCAAAAGTGGTTTTACAGAATTAACAAAGTTAGAGTTGAAGCTTTTCATTAATACCAACTGACTTAACACCTCATAATAAAGTCCTACTACTTGGAAGAGGATATGAAGATTTGAGTTTACGAAATTACTAAGGTCAGGTTTCTTCTCATTGGCTAACTTTAAGTGGCTAAGATAATCGAACCATAGAGCCTTTGTATTTAGTAGGTACCACTAGGGCATGGGAGAAACTGAATCTTCTTTTAAATTTTAAATTTATTGCGGGGAAGGCCGACCATGGGACGGACACTTCCAAATATGACTCAGACGAGATAAAACTTAGTACCAGGTGAGGCACCCCAGAGAAGCGATGCTATCTCTTGTTGCCAGCGGGAACGCCACTTATGGGAAGGGGAGGGAACGTGTGTAGGGGGCGTAGCCACTATTGAGCACGTGTGGAGGAAGGGGTCTGATTTGATGAACCAGACTGGGAACCAGGAGGAGACCAGCTGCCGGCGACATGGTGGGAGATATCCAAACATCCACGCTTGAAAGTGATCCACCAAATGAGACCGGAATCTGTGGACAGCTTCAGGGAGGGTGGGGATGGATCCGGCGATGGCATCCAAGACAATCGTGTGGATAGTCCACATGGCGATTGCAACCACCAGAGCACGAAGGGAGGGTGGGAGGGGGAGGCCATTGATGAAGCAAACATATCTCTTGACAGACTGAAGGGATGTGTTTGATCCTGGCCTAGCAGACGTTGGACTTCGCGCCATATTACTTTAGAGGTGGGGCACTTCTCCAGGCGGTGAAACAGCGTTCCATACTGGCCACACACGACACAGGATGAGTGTAAAGCATTAGAGCGCTCAGCTGTACGATACACCCGCCTCAGGCAGCGCCACACATGGGAGCGGACTTGAGGCTGCAACAGAGGATGGTGTGCATATTTCCAGATAGTCTTTTGGGTCTCAGTGGAATAAGGGATGTCCATCATGTCCAGGTAGTCCACCCTGGATAGGACTTGGGGTCGAATGGGGATCACGCCATCATGGATGGGTAGCCCCTGTACCTCTTGTGTGAACTGAGGAGAGGGGCGGCCTCTTCGGGTTGTATGTCCACTAATACGAATTCTCCACTATGCGCTTCGCATGGAGAGTAAGATTCGTTTGTAGTGGGTTTTGGTCCCGTGAGGACCTGTGGCTGATGTGTGTGATGCGAGGTATTTCATCAGGGAGTGGGGGTTTGATGGATTGTTGAGGCCCAAGGCTTGGGAGAAGTTGGAGCAGGCCGCGCGGGACCAGTGTTGGGATGGGAGTGTAGGAGCAGTGACGGCCGCAATCCAGGTGCCTAGGATCTTGGCGGCATGGGCTTTGAAGTCAAGTAGGCCCATGCCACCATGATGATGAGGGCCAAACATGACCTCTAGCCGTACTGGTGGAGGGCGGCCTGACCAAAGCCAACCTTTTAGCAAAGCATACAGGGATTTGAAGAAGCTTGGGGAGAAGGGGATGGCATGGGCTCCAAACCAGACTTTGGATAGGAGCATAGAGTTGGCAAGAACAACCCTGCCAGTGAGGGTAGTAGGGTGGGCTCTGAGAGAGGCGATTCGCTTCGTCACGTTGTCCAGTATATGGCCCTCCATTACTGCTGACGCGTATCCTCCTGCCTCCAACCACACGCCCAGATGGCGTACCAGTCCTATGGTAGGTCGCGGCACAAAGGGGAGCACCAGTGGAGCGGTGTGTTTTGAGTTAGTGAGGCGTGGACTTGGGCGAGCAGCTGGGCTGGGTTGGGAACTACTTGCTGGGGCCCAGCAGTTCTGAAACCGACCAAGGAG
This sequence comes from Massospora cicadina, assembly GCA_022478985.1. Classification (NCBI taxonomy): domain Eukaryota; kingdom Fungi; phylum Entomophthoromycota; class Entomophthoromycetes; order Entomophthorales; family Entomophthoraceae; genus Massospora; species Massospora cicadina. The sequence continues at coordinate 20,365 of JAKSZP010017676.1, read as the reverse complement.
GATGATTTCGGTTTTGGAGGCGTTCAGTGCCGCGTTGCTTACCTGGGAATATTCCTGGATGAGGGCTTCAAGCGCGCATGCATCTTTGTTATTAGACACCCCCACCACGCAATCATCTGCAAATGCCATCATCTTGACTGGGGTTTGGCCTGGCACATGGACCCCAGTGATTTGGGCATTCACATTTCGCAGTAGTGGGTCAAGGCTGAAGTTGTATAAGAGTGGGCTCAGGGGGTCCCCTAGTCGCAGGCCCCTTTGAGGATGGACTACTTCCGTTAGGAAACCTGGGCCGCGCACCGCCATTGTTGCAGATTCCGTGAGCAGCATCACCCAGTTAATGAAGCGGGGAGGTAGGCGGAATTGTTGGAGGCAGGCCCTAAGGTATTCCCAGTTTACTCTATCATAGGCCTTTTGTTGTTCCAAGAATACAAGTGCCCCAGAGGCTGTGGACTGACACACATTAGCCACAGAGTGCACGTTATCCCAAATCGACCTTCTGGGGATGAAACCGAATTGTTCTGGAGAGATGGTGGCAGATGCTACAGTCCCTAAACGGTTAGCCATGATTTTTGTTAACATTTTGGTGTCTGTGTTTGTTAGAGAAATGGGGTGCCAGTTGGCTAAGTCTAGCCTATCCCCTTTCTTGAAGAGTGTGACTGTAAAAGCCTCATGTCCTCCTGGTAGGAGGCGTTTCCAAAAGCTTTGGTTGAGTGAGGCTAGCAGCAATGGGGATATATATTTAAAATATTTTTTGTAGAACTCATATGGAATGCCATCTGGGCCTGGGCATTTTTGGTTTGGCGCACCGCGAATGGTAGTCCATAATTCGTTTGGAGTAATTAAATTCATTATTTCTGGGTATCAGAAAATGGTGCAGATATGAGCTCTGTCGAGAAATTCTGCCATTTCAGCCACTTGATTGGTTTGGCTCAAAATACCTCAGAGTAATATCTTTGCGTTTTGATTGCCACTTCAGCCGGTGTGTCCACAATAGAATTATCCAATCTTTGCACCTGTGTGCAGGCCACACTCTGGCATGGTGCAAAAGATTTTTTGAAGAAGTATGCGGTGCACTTGTCGCCTTTAGTGATGCATGTGGCCCTGTATTGGACACAAACCTGATGTTTGTGTTGCCTTTCAAGTGCGTTGAGGTGGGCTGCTGCCTCCGCCCACTTCTGGCACCATGCAGGGCTATATCCTGAGGCTGGAATGTTGGACTCCAAGTGGGCCAATTCTGCCAGTGCATGCGATATAACCGCCGACGTGGCTTGTGAGCATCTGGATGAAAGATGGCGATAGTGGCGGATGGTATCTTCTTTGAAAGTTGCCCATGTGGAAATGGGGTCCGCGCAAAATGGTGCAACAAATGATTTTGCCAAAGTTGCCTCTTCCACCCATGTGGAAAATCCTGGCGACGCAAGCTCTGGGGGGCAGATTTTGCACCAATGTGGGGCCTTTGCAACTGTGACGGGTAAGTGGTATGTTATTGAGACCAGTTGGTGGTTGGAGAATTCCATTTTCATTGTTTTGAAGTGGGAGATGTGGGGTTGGAATTTTGCCAGCACTAGAATAAGGTCAATGCGGGTCATGGACCTTAATTGGCCGTTGTGGACATGGGGACGCATCATGTTTTCGAGCAGTGGGGCATGTCGTGGCAGCGCATCCATTAACCCAAGGGTGGCTTTTAGAACGCGTAGTTCTACATGACCCTGTGGGGCGTGGGGCGAGGGCGGCCACTGGTCCGTTGGTGAGGTTAGCCAACAGTTCATGTCACCAATTAGGAAAGAATTGGGGGGTAGCGGGAGGGATTTGACCGATGAGAAAAATTCCTGACGCTCTTGTGCACCGTTTGGGGCATAAATGTTGACGATTGTGTGTGCAACATCGGCCCATGAGAAGGTGACAATGAGCACTTGGTCATTTAGGAATGTTTCTGAAGATGTAAATTTGAAAAAATTGTTTTTCTGAATTAGCACCCCACAGTGCTTTGACCAAAAGGATAGGGATGGTAGGAGCATTGTTTTCCAAGCATCCTCGGAACCTTGTGGACAGTGGGTTTCCTGGATGGCCAGGATATCCACGGGTAAGTTATTTTGTAAAAAACTCAGTTTCCTAGCCTGGGACAGGGAGGCCCCTGAGTCCAGCGATATTCAGCATCCCTAGAGTGAAGGTTTCCCCCATCGCACCTTAGGTGCGAGGGGGTGGGCCCCCTGGCCCACCAGCCTCTTCCAGGTCCCCACGGGCTTTCACAGCAGCATGGGTATTAGCAACAACGCTATTGGGGTTTTTGTTATTTTTGTGGAAAGAGTCGCGTTGGCTTTGGCCTTCACTTTTTGTTTTCCCGACGTCGGACGAATTTTTTGTGGTGCGGATAAGTTTGGTGCACCGTCGAGTGGGGCAAAAAAAATTTTTTGGTTGGGATAGGTCCCAAGTCAGTTTCAACTGAGGCTTGGGTGCAGCGATTGGGTGAGATCAAATCTCCCATCAGATCCTCAGATTGAGTGGCCCATTTGGCTTGGGCCTCCCAATCTGATTGGGTGATGGATTCCTGAGTTGCTTCCACCGCGAAGGTCTCCATGTCATCCCAGCGTTGTGAGTTTGGGATGGTGATGGTGACCTTGGCCGCTTCCTTGGCTGCGGTCCTACGGGCCTGCTTAGCCTTCTTCCACTCCTGCGGGGAGATGGGCTTTACCAATAGGTAGCAGCCTTGTGCTCCCCATGGGAAAGCCTCTTTGGTGCTTGCGGTTGGTTCATAGTGCGCCTCTCTGCTGGCCATGGCCGCCGAGGGGTGCTCTTGGAATGTAACGCCCTCTTTGATGGGGCATGCATGTGCCTTATGGCCGAACGCGTCACAGTGGGTGCAAATGGGGGGCGCGCTGTCCACGGTTACCCGGAATGGGTGGGTGGTGTGCCCTGTGATATCAATAAAGGTGGAGTGTGGGATCTGGGTTAGGTCCTTCGCAATCTCCTCAGTTGGGGTCAGAACTGCGATGGCTTTGCCAGTGCACAGGTGTGGCATCAGCATGAAATGTTGCATTTCAAAATATTGTATTTCGCCATATATGGCGAGACCATCTTTCAGGTGTTGCTCCAAAATGTCACGTTTTACTGTAGTAGGCAAAAAGTCAAACGTGAGGAAAATTTGGTTTGATTTTGTCCATCTGGTGCATTTAGTTTCGATGACCTGTTGCCCTTTGGGGAGGTCGACCACTACGCGCACCGCTGCAGCCTCATCTGCTGCTATTTTGCTTTCAAAACCTAGGTCCAGCCAACCGCACGACATGGAGTGAGGTGCAACATACACCGCGGTCAGGAAAATTTTGTGTACATCTTCACAAAATTTTTCCCATAGGGCCGTTTTTGGATGTCCAGATACACACAGACTCTGAATTCCACCGACAAAAGTGGCTGGGAATGTGGCGTGTTGATGTACTGGTTGCATCGTGCTTGCCACGCGAGTATCTCTGGGGAAATTGTGACCGCCAGTTTTTTTAGATTTTTTTTTCTATTCCACTGGATTCTCTGGGGCGTTTTTGAACTTTAGAGGCCGCGGGCCTTCCACCTGCTCCTCTTGCCTTGCTTGCCCAACTGCTCCCAGACATGGGCGCAGACTAATCCCCTCTATGAGATTATCAAACTAGATTTAGTCTTGAATTGAATGGGTTGCAAAAGTGTTTGCAACGAGAAAGAAAAGTTTTAAACTGAATCTTCTTTTAAGTCAAGTAAATACCATCCAAGAGCTTCTAAATGGTACCGCTAATGTTGTCATAGTGAAGATAGTATTGGTAGATGTCTGGTACAAGAAACTAAACTCAAAAGATGGGTCAGAACCCCATACTCTAAAGCTGTAACAGTTTTATCTCGCATTAGGATGTTTTTATCTAGTGATACTTACTGGCCCAATAGTGGGAGATCCATTGCTAATATTATTAACTATTTTATTTTTAAATTTTATAAATATTAACTCAGGGCCCCAGTAGTGAGCATTATACTCAGCTTCACAACTAAATGAAGACAAAAAAGTTTCTCTGGTTTCATAGAGGTGTTTGGTGTTTTAATTTTAGCTTCCTTTTTGGAATTGTATTATTGACATTTATTGGGCTTACTTTTTTGTCCAAGTGGTGCTTTGCCCAAGAGGCCTAACAGTTAAAATCTGAATCAGTAAAGGGCTCAAACCAAGTTTTTTCTATTTTTTAGGGAGCCAAGTCACACTTAGGTTCCATCAGCTATAGCATCCTTCATATGGTATGTATGGCAAAATGGACATATTGAAGTCATGTATCAAAAAGAAATATAGAATTAAAGATGTAACTCTATTGTGGTATAGAATTAGATTTTTATATGTACCTTTTAACAATATAAACCCCTTAAAGAGAATTGTTAATTGATTTTAGTAGAGATTGAAAGCCAAAGAGGAGGCTCTTGGTCAGTTGAATGCATCCAGACTGTAAAAATGCCTATATAGCATATTTTTGATAGTATAAAAGGGTACTATGATTGTACCATGTCAGATGAGTCTTGCTATCACTTTGGTTGAAGTTGTAAAGATCCTTGATTCTTACCTTTTTGAAGATACATCTTATTCTCTGCCTCATATACCACCCAATATATTAGTCACCAGATATAAATGATGGTTCTATTTTATCATATGATTTCATCTCAGGGTATTTTAGGCTCAAAATGGTATAATAAAATTTTTCCAGTATTGTTTTTACCGTTACTATTAATCTTCCATATGATTAATTGATGTGACTTATTTAACCCGTTTGGGTCTAGGCGTCATTTCTCTCATAAGATTTAACTATTTATATCCTACAAGCATGTCCAATATCTTGATATCTGACAACATGATGGCTGGAAGTGTGATGACAAATCACTTTTTGTATTCCATTAATCTTGTTTATTGATAACTATCATATTTCAAGGTTTCATGGAACTATTGTCATTATTTTAGGGCAATGAGTTTATGCTAGAATTAAATTTAAGAAATTATTCACCTTTTATTGGAACAAATTTTTATACTTATAGGATAAAATGGAGTCTTGTGACATATACAGCTCCTGAAATCTTCTAAAACAGGATCTTTGCTCCTCATCCAATAGGAGGTTTGAGAAGTGCTTATCTCCTTCTTTTAATGTCAAGTTTTTGCGCCACCAATGTTATGGTGCTTCCAGGTTGCAGCTCTCAGATTTGGAATACATTGTCATCAAGGTTTTTAATAGGTAGTCCAGTCCATATTTTTAGTAATAAATTCAAATCCTGTGTATTGGTTTTTACATTTTTGCAACAATTAAATAAGAACCAAATAGTGTAGCTGAGGTTTAAATCAAGAGGTGGCATACAAATATCTCATTACTCTAGCCTTAATATGGTAATATTGTATGCCATCAAAAACTTAATAACAAATTTATGCTAACCTTTTAAAACTTTTAATAGGTATATAGAACCTTTCAAAGCCTATAACTAGTTAAAACAGGCCTTTCTTTTTACCAAGCCTCTAAAACGCTTGTTTTTATGACTCTAGATGAAGCTCCTTGTGCGTCTAGCCATCAATAAGGTTATCTAGTATTTTTATATTAAAAAGTTGCCGAAATTAATAATATGACATCTCCTAAAACATTAGAAATATTCAAGTAATCCATGGTATATTAGGTACTTTAAACAGTCCATCCCATGATTTTCTTCCTTTTAAGCTAGTGGTCTACCTATTCCAAAAGTTTTCTTAAAAATATTTTAAGCATGATCAAGCATTCAACCTCCTTCAGACTACTTGAGTGCCCATCCTGTCCTCTTAAAAAAGTCCATAAGCCTTTCTTTCTATTTATTAATACCATAAATGTGTCTGCAGACGTTATTCTGTAACTTTTAGATGGTTTAAAGTTGAATGATTGGCGGCCTACTACAATGAAACCCTTTTTGAAATCTTAGTGGAACTATAGCTTTACTGAACAAGGATGCATGGACGTGCTTCCTGTAGTTTGAGCGTTTTTAATTTTTTCTATATATTAAACCCAATTTACCATTGTCGCCTGTCACTATCTAGTATCTCCATGGGCCTAACATTGCTCTCATACATTTTTAAGAGAAATCAATTAAGGATTTGATTTGATGAAATTTTAAGGTCCAAATAGTGTTTTCCAATGAACTCCCAAAAAGGGTTTAATTCAGTTAGAAAAATGAAGTAATTGCTTCTTTATTTATTCAAGGTAAGCCAATAAGGGGACATACATTATCAAAACTAAAAACTAAAACTAAAAAAATGACGTAATTAATTGATTCAAACAAAAAGTCCAAATGAGCGAACTGAATGAAACACACCAAAATGAAAACAACCAACAGGGAGCGTAGCAGAAACCGCTTATCCCTCCATGGTGGGAGGGGAGGGGGATCAGGGGTCTCATCTTTGGCTGCAGCTTCCTCATCCCAGAGTAGGGTACATGTCAAGGTGGATACCAAGGGCGTTGGGGCAGAGGCGGCATGTGTTTCAATATCACTAATGATTGGTATTTCATGATAATTGCAGATTGGAAAAAGGCTCTGATATATTCAGCTAAAGCTTTTTTGGCTTTAATGTGGGTGTCTGGAAGTTTAACAAACGTGGCAATATTTTTTTCAGGTGATTTTAGCTTTAGGATTCTGTGCTACAGTTACCAAGTTCTGGATAGCGTCGTTGATATGTTTGTGCATTTGATTCACTGTGACTTTACCTTTTGGGGTGAGAGTTGAGGGGATAACAGAAGTGGGAATACCTCCTGTGAGCATCGCCATCGATTTGGTGATAGCTTTGTGGAGGAGATAATTATCTGGTGTATCAGCTGCTTTGACTGCAAGCTGGTGATCACTGCAAAATGATTTGGCATTTGGCTGTGGGCATATAAACAATTAGTTTACTTGGCGTACCATTCTGCATTGATGAACTGCTCAATTTTCAGAAATGGTTCTTCAATGAGATTACCTGATTCATCTATTTCAGCCAATATCTCCCATGAGTTCTAGTTGAATTGAATTGGGTAAATCAGCATATGGTTGAGGTTTGGTTGATTTATTTGAGGCAGCTTGGGATCAAACTGGGATCCAAGATGGTGCTTGATTGGAGGATTTGTGTGTGGCACTGGGGCGAGAAGGAGGCTGATTGGTGCCTGCAGGTGCAGCTGCAGCATCAGGCTTTAGGGGAGGGGGAGGTAGGATCATACCCCATACTGGAACTGGCATGGGGTGGGCGGCAGATTGGAGGTCAGCAGATGAGTAATCTGAGCCATCAGAAGTAGCTAAGGAGGAGCAATTTAATTTCATGTGGTCCAACTTAAAACAGGATGAACAGATCATCCGTTCGCCCTTGACAGAGGCCCAAAATGGATGGCCAGGGGCAGAAGGAATGGTGGCTTAAGGGGGAATCAACACGGCACTTTTGAGAAAATTTTCAGGGCTGATTGTAGCATATGCCTGTGGCCCAGCGATGCGTGTGGCCCCATTTGGGATCACATTTTGTAATATGGGGTTGGAGCCATAGGCTGCCAAACCATCCATCAGTTCCTGGTGGAGCACTTTAGAGGGGGCGGGTGGGCAAAACAGCAAACTGGTGTCCGCTGAGATCTGGGTCCAAATTGTGGGAATAGGGGTACCCTGGAATACCAGGGGCACAGCTGCTACAGTGGTGGCATCAGCTTCACAGGTGAAGCAAAGATTAAAATACCCCATATAGAGGCAAAAAATCTATAAATTGAGTGGGGGTCATCACCACCTGAGCCATTTTAATAATGGCTTGGTCATGGTTAGGGAACAGTTTCCCATAGTCAACCATTAGGACAAAACGCAAATTGCTCTGGGGGAGCACCAGGGGCAGTGAGTTACCGCTTGGGTACAAGTGAGGTGGGCGTCAAGATTCTAGGGAGGAGAAAATCATCCCAGGGGTTTGGTATGATTGGACAAGCCAGTCTGAGCGCGTTTTAAAGCTGAACATAAAATGGCGGGGGGAGTTTCTCTACTGCCCCACAATGGAGCAGCTGGTGGAGAATCTGAGGACATTGGAGCAAAACTACAGTGGGTGCTCGAAACTACCTTCTTGTTTTCTGTATAATTTGCTCAAAAACTATGCCAAGCGGAAAAGGGAGGTAATTTTTTTCACAAAGACAATATGATTAAACTTCCTGAATTATATAGAAACTTTTTAGGCAACAGACCCCAAGAACTATGAGCCTTAACTAATGCTTTATGTATGTGATTTTGGCTGTAGATATCTTTAAAACATATGAACTTCATGACATACAATTTTTATTAAGTTTTCCATGACAAAAAAGGTCTTTACTTTCATGTGATACCTAACCAGTTTATAAATTACCACTGGAGAGTATTGATAGAAGTAAATTACCATTTTCATTGTCACTATTCTACAATCAAATAAACCTTTTAATATACTTTAATATTTTGGCCTTTTTTCCAAATTATGTCCCCTATATTTCAGCAATCAATGCCATTTTCAGCTCATATTGAAGCCTTGACAACTAGCACTCTTAAATATGTATATTCTTATCTATAGTTAGTAATTTAACTACTTTCAAGAAAATTATATGTGGTATCAATAATACTTAGTTCTAAGAAGATTTTACTATGGGCGTGGGCGTGGGGATGCCTACCCACCTGTTTTACACAGCACTGTCAGACAATTAACCGTTTGACTATTTATAAAACTGTTCCAGTGGTGGATAGTTTAACTATTCTGAGAAATTCTCTTTTTGATTCTCAGAAGAATCCTTTAAGTTGGTGTATCAACTCTACTCCTGATTTCCGGCATAAAATACTTATATCTTTAATCCTCTAACTTTTTCAACCCTCTGGTGAAATATGCCAACTCCTGTGAAGTCCTCCCAAGCACTGGTTTCAATTCAGTGCTACCACCTAAGAGAAAGCCACCCATATTTCTAGACCTGAAGGGGGTTATGGAGATGAAATTATTTTACCAACCAAACACTCACTAAGAACTCTGGTAAACTGCTGAACTTCTATATTTTACAGATGGGTGATTGGCAAGATTACATTAAAATGTTACCTAGGTTACATCTCAGCTGATGATTAACCTAATATGGAAGCTACATTGTGCAGAAAGATTCTGGAGAGTCTTTATTGGCCAAATGATTATTTATCTAAATTGAGCTACCTTTTGTCTATTCTGTATTCCGCCGCCCTTCTCATTTTTGCCCCAACTTACCTTAAATACTATGAGTTAACATTACCTTAGGGGATCACTTTTACTCCCCATTTTTGTTACTAATAAAACTATTAAATAATTCTAAGCTTCTTTTTGATTATGTACAGAAATTAATATGATTGGAAAATAAACTATATGATCTGGTGAATTGTAAATTAGAGTCAAGATGAGCCTCAAGATTGAGCAGAAAATATTGATGTAAAGAGAATCAATTGTAGCCTCAGTAGTTCAGCAATTCAAGGGAATTTTGCCAAAACCTCAAGATAGACAAAAACTCCTAAAATGAAATGAATATGAGTCTACTAAGCAGAAGAGTGGAATTAATCTAGAACATTGGGATAAGAGTAGATCGGAAGAATGAAAGGAGGAGGTTATTAATAGACCGCAGATAGGTTCTGCGTTTTTATATTAATATAAAAGATTCAATCAGGGTAATTTCTCCATATTATATATATATCAGATTTTATTTAGGATTGGCAATCTGCATATTGTCTGTTCCGTTGCTCAGTGACTAATACCTGTGCAAATAAGCTCAGTAGATTCAACCCATATTTCTGAAAAGTTAACTGTGGTGCTCACTACAAGGGGCCACAGGTCAACTATAGCATATCGGCACTTGAGCATCAAGGTGAGCCCTCAATCTTTACGCCAAAATCTAATCAGATTTCATGCTAAATACACTGGGGAGCAATGGAAGCATCCAATGAAGTACCAGCACTCTTTCACGGTGATGGAGCCAGGAGATGTGGATACTAGGGTCAGATTGAAGTTAGGCACTTGTCCCACGTTAACATCAGATCAACAGGGAATGTCCACGAATGTGACCCCTCAGCAAGTGCAGGGTAAAATGGAATGGCTTTTGCGAGGATACCGCCTTATGAAGATGATGGGAGAGCATACGCTGATTTTGTTTTATAACCAATGGGACCAAGAAGCTCATTATGCGTTGTATATGCCTTACCTTAATGCGACCATCACAGGGCTGTCACACTGGCTCAGTACCCATGAAACTGAGTAATATTTGGTTGAATAGGTGCTTCCTTTGATCCACCAGCTACTGAATGTGTTGGCCTGCTATAACATTGAGATTGGGGACATCATGCAATTTGTTCAAGTGCAACAGAATGACATTCTCCTTTTACTCAACTGCTTTGATTAGTCTTTCTTGGAGGTTCAGGGGTCACTTGTGCATATGGACAGTCATGTCATGGATGTCCACCATCGACTAGATGAATTGGTTCCACAGTTGAATCATGAATGGCCAAAGTAATAGGGGAACTATTAGACTGGTGTGTCCTATCAGCGGAATGGATCCAGGATTTCACCACGCTGGGTGGTAATACTGAGTGGTTTATGGTGGACCTGGTGAAATGGGTCAAAGGAATTGAAGCAGCGGTGGCTTGGATTAGGGACTGGGTTGCCCTGAAAGAGCGATGGACACCAGATCACATGATTCCATGGCAGTCAAATTTAGTCAACTTTGCATTAAGAAGAGTAACCAGCGGACAACTGACCAAATGACCACTCTTTTTTGGCATCTTCTATATTCAGCCAGTTTCTGTGTCAGATTAATGAGTTTTAAAGTGCTAATCAGGCATCTCGGAGCCAAGCCATTACCCTTCCATTCATCAAGATGTGGAATATGCTGATATGAAAGTGCTTCTGGATACACTTCATCAATCCAACAAGGAGCTGGTGGAAGAATGAGCTGCTCTTATTAATCAAGTATATGAAGCAAACTAACAAGCGCATGACACTGGATAACAGAACGTGAGAATGCAGGGCACATTGGAGGACGTTCTCTCATGGCTTCAGCCAGTGGAGCTTAAACTGGACTCTTTGTGGGAATTCTGTCGCAAATTGCAAATTGAGTTCTAAGTGATTAGACAGGGGATGCAAGACGACTGGTGTCAGTGCTATCCAGTCAAAGCTGAGTTAATAAATGACAAACATTATACTGAACAACATTTTATGAGGGGAAAGGGTACAGTCAGCTGTAAGTCTGGAGAAAAATGCTACAGGTCAGCCAGCTAGTATCCCTCAGGGGTCGTGGCAGTCCCTCTTCACAATCCAACTTATTCCCGGTCCACTTTGGCAGATTTATATCCATCCATGCGATCTTATTCTAGTCCATAAGGGGATGTGCCCCTCAGCCACTCAGACCCTATTTTGGCTGTTCCTCGCACCTGGAATCTGGAGCAAGGTGATTTTGTACAGATCAAGAGGCTACTACTTTCAGTCATGATGTGAATATGCACAGATATTTTAACTGGTTCATATTTGCCATGGAAGTGGCATCAGATTGGCGTAAAGAAAAACTGTTGCTTTCTGCTCTGAATGATGATAGTGCATACCAGGACACCTGTTACATCCAAAATAAAACTGTATATTATCAAGAGGTGAAGGAGACAGTGCCACATCTATTTGGGAGCGTGGCTAAGATATCTTGGTGCAAGGCCGACTTTCTGACCATACAGTTAACAAGAATAATCCCTTGTGGAGTTCAAAGAGCAATTTACAAATGAAGCTAATGTCTTAGTGGGAGCCAATATCTTAACCAACGAGATGTAGGCATAGCCATGACAGCGGCATCAAACCATATTGTGAACTGCATAATTCTATGATTCACATACTAAATAAAGATTCTGAGCTTCTTTGAATTGTTAACACTTTGCACCATTTTTTATAACAATCAGTGTTATCAATGTGAAGCAGAAGGCTCCTGTCACTGCCGCTGCATACTCAGCGGGAAATGGATATCACGACCCAGTTATAATCTGTTGTGAAATATTTGTCCACCCTATATGTCAGCGGATCCTTTTCACCCTCCTTATGCTCTGGCGCCCCATCCATGACTTGACTTTAATACTTCAGTTAACTTCAACCTGACCTTTCAGGTGCAAACTATAGATGAGACCCATTTATGAATACTTGTTTCTCATGCAGAAAAAAAGGGCATTACGTGGCTAACTGCCCAGGCAATCAGCATATTCATGCAGTGCCATCTGTTTTTAATGAGCAGTGAAAAGCTTGAGCGGAGTAGAAAAGGATGCTTTACCTCCATTGATTCAAATTTAATTGTCCCTAACATTTTAAGAGTCTCTATGCATTGGGCCTGAAACCCAGACTGATGACTTATTATACCAACAACTTCCAGTGGATATTTCAGCCTCCATTCAAGAGAGCGATTATCCCCCTTCAGGCTCTGAGTTCCTCCAAGATGTGCAAAAGCTTTATGCATTAAAAATCCTTAAATGAAACGGTACAAGTGATGCTGAACCCTCAACTGACGTCGCCTTCCTAGTGGAATTTAATGTAGCCATTCCTGTAGAAAAAATAACCCAGGAATATCCTATGTTGGTATGAGTATACCCTCTTTCATTGATAACAAAAAGCCCTTGTATTTTCACATAATAAGCATCAATGTTTCTTCTTATTTGGGTTGTACGTAATGTGTTATTTTTGTTAAGAACACAAAAATCTGAGCTATTATAGATACTGGTGCCCCAGTTAATATAACCTTCACCAAGCTCATGGCTAAGCTTCCTCTGAAGCATGTTGTGGATCACAGAGTAGTTTATAGGGCCATGGGGGACAAAGAACATTGTCTGAAGGAGCTTACACCGAGTTACCTCTGATATTTGGTTAAGTCAGGGCTTCCAGTCCAGCTTTAATTCTACCAAATACTAACTACGACATGTTGATTAGTGCTGCGTTCATGAGGTGATTTGGAGCCATGGTCAATATGGTGGAAGGAACCATTAGTATCTTGGGACAACAGATCCTTATTTACTTTACCTCTAGCAGAATCTAAAGGACTGTTTCGCTCCAGCCAGATCAATTTAGCGTATAGTGAGGGGGTGATTCCTGTCCAATATTGGAAAATAGAGCGGAGGATTAGAGCCCTCCCCAACCAGATCTATGAGTACAAAGGTATTAATCTATGAGCTGTGAGCACTTTGAGTATAGCTTCTTGGCATCAGTCCATAGTAGGGACTGAGCTCAAAATAGACATCCCTGAAGGGCTATATGGGGAAATTTTGGGGCCCTACCAGTAATCGCAGCTATAACCCCATGTGGCACCGGGGCTATTGTTAACAAGAATTGGGGAAGTAAAGGTATTGTTAACAAACCTACAGAAGGAGACAATGATGATCAAATGGCACCAGGTAGTGGCTTATTTACATTTGGCCCTATTGATGAGTTAACCATATTCATGACTTTGGATCATGGGAGAACCTCAGCCTACCATTAAGTTCTTCATTTGTCACAATAGCTTTAGTTCCTAGGGAAGCTCTAACAAGATTTCAGAGGAACAGAAAGAAAGGGAGATGGCTTTATTTGATAAATACTGACATATTTTTGCTTCTGAAGACCACGATTTGGGGTAAGCCCAAGGGATGGTTTCTTTGGTAGACATGGAAGATCACCCTTTCATTTGTTTATGGCCTATTCGGCACTCAAAAGTGGTGGAAGAGGTTGTCTCTTATAAAGTTGTCAAATTGATCAGACAAGGGATGTTAGAGCCATCTAAGAGTCTGTGGGCATCACTGATGCTTATAGTTTTGTAAAAAAGGATGACACATACTGGGTGGTAATTGACTATCAAATGCTAATAGCGTTATAAAGAAAGATTACTACTCCCTTCCATGGATTGACATTGCGTTAAATTAACTTTAAGTGGCTAATTATTTTTCTGTCATAGATTTGATATTAAGGGTTCTGGAATATTGAATTGCCAGTGGCAGAAAAACATTGCGCTATAATCACTTCAAAGGGGTCTTATAATTTCAGCAGTATCACAGAGATAAGCCAAAGTGGTTTTGCACAGGGTTAGGCCACTGAGCAATTTGACCAACAATATAACAATTGTCATCCTCAAAAAATGTACTAAATTTTAATAAATATGGAGCGATTGACCCGTTACACTCTTTTATTTACTTTAATATATACTGTGGATCGTTTCTGTTCCACTCACTATAAACAACAATCCTTCTCCTTCGATTCTCTGGTAATGCTTATATCTCATCAACTTCAGTTGATATTGACCATTTTTGCTTAAGCTATCTGTTCTGCCATATTGTTACTGGTTCTGGCAGAGTCTTCATTCACTAAATTCATGAGCACCTAGTTCAAGGCGATCTACACTATTATTCATCTTGCATTAATACCTCATAATCGCCTTTACTGGAAGCAATCTCAATAACCATTCGTTCTATTCCAATATCACCTCATCCTAAGGCGCATAAATAATTATAACTCATGTCACGATTGGTGGATTCTATCCATTCCACTGTAATGACTTAGGGCTTATCACCCAGTCATATTAGAGTTGCGACACTACAACCTAACTTGACTGGATGATAAGTCTCCTATTGTATATATGCCTGATAAGATTTTGCATGTACTCAGTTGATATTTGACCAATTGCAGGGTCCTTGATAGTTTATGCATCCACACCTATCTTCTCAATAACTTCAAATGGACTAATCCAGATACTGGCCAACTTATGCTTCCGCCAAAAACCATGCTGCTCATGGAATAGAACCATGTTTCCATCTTTAAACTGGGTTAAGCCACGACGCCATAACTGACCAGTAGCTTGAGTCTTAATCTTCTTGACATAACTGAGTATTTATGCTTTAGTTTGCAATTTAATTAATGTGAAACTAGGTCATCAAGTAACGTTAGGGATCCATTCCGCTAGTATCTTCTACACATACATATACCAGCGCCAGAAGAGCATAATGTCATCCATACAGTAATTGAAAGGGGCTCTTCCCTGTTGCGGAATTATGACTAATATTATGGCTGAAGACAGCAGTTAAAAAGAAAATCCTATCTTAGAGTCAAACCACTACTAATTTATGGAGTATGTTCACTAAAGTTTCATTGACCTGCTTGATCATTCCATTGGACTCAGGGTAGTATGGAGTTGAAAGAACCCCATGGATGGCCATCATCTCGTTAAGCTTTGGGAGGATGTGGGAAGTCAAGTTAGTTCCATTATCAGTAAGGAGGAACTGAGGGCATCCATGTCGCTCAATATTACTTTCCATTATGAACTTGGCCACTGTGACCACCCCCAGATCCCATATCACATGCACCTCAACCCACCTGGTCAAGTGGTCAATTTCCACCAAAATGTATTTGGTTTGGTTAACACCCATTGGTAGAAGACCAACGACATCAATGGAAACCTTATTCCAAGCAAAATGTGTTTTCACTAACTAATAGTACGTCTTCTGGCAGAACGGCTTTTCCACTTGGCACTGGTGGCAGCAGGATGTCCTTTCCAGAACGTCAAAGTTATGCTTTTCCCATAGAAATGAGGCATAAAAATTCTAACGTCTTTCACATGCTACCATGTCAGACTGTCCTATGCGTGATCATGATAATGTTAGGCTGTTCTGAAGGTCATGGGATGTTCACTGTCAAATCACTGATCTGCTTGTGCAATTCACCATTCTGCTGGAAGGTATTAGCTCGCATTTCATTCTATGCTTTTTGACTTTCAGAGCCTCATCATCATACTTTCCGCTGAGCATTTTATTGTACATTATGTCCCTTAAATCCGCCATAACTGCAATTATTGGTAATCTCAACAAGCAGTCTGCATTCTGGTGTTTAGCTCCCAGTTGGTAGAGAATCTTGAAATTGTAAGCCACACTTTAAGGGCCAATTGGTCTAGACGCCCCTCAAGCTCTTTTAGGTTCTGCAACCAGCACAAAGAGGCTTGTTCCGTTATGAATTTGAACTTTGCACCCAGCAGATATACTGTGAATTACTTAAAAAGTTTAAATTACTGCTAAGCACTCCCTATTGGTCACAGTATAATTAAATTTAAGGCAATTTTTGCTTTGACTGCAGTACGCCTCTGAGTGCTCCTCCCCCTCTTCGACTTTTTGGGACAAAACTGCCCCAACAGAGAAAGGGACACATCCATCTGTACAATAAATTTCTTTTTGAAGTTCAGGTAGCGTAGCACTGGTGCATTAATGAATGCCGTCCAAAGTGTATCAAAGGAGTGTTGACAGCATTCCATCCATTGGAACATGACATCCTTCTTGAGTAGCTCAAACAGTGGACTTCCAATCCAACTGAAGTTGGGTATAAAGCGGTGGTAGTAACTGACCATCCCCAAAATTACTGGATGTCACACTTACTGGTAGGCGTAGTCATCCTTCAGATAGCCTCCACCTTGGTGGGTTGAGGTTTTGGTCCTGTTGTGTCTACTACAAACCCCATGCACTTCAGCTATCCTTGGCAAAGTGACATTTCTGGAGATTAACCTTGATGTTGGCCCCAGCCAACCAACGGAATATATCCTCCAAATGGGTAAGGTGATCGGAGAACATGTGGGAAAATAAATTGATGTCATTGAGATACACAAGGATGCATGACAGCTTCAGATCGCCTAGAATGGTATCAATGGCCCACTAAAATGTAGCCGGGGGGTTAAATAGCCCGTGAGGCATATGGTTTGGTTGAAAAGACCCCTTGGATGTATTTGGCGCATTTCTCCTGTTCTGCAACAGGTAACTCAATTTGCCAATAACCTGATATCAAGTCTATTGCCAAGAAGTAACGGTATCTGCCTATCTGATCCAGCACATCATCAATCCATGGAAAAGAATAATATTCCTTATTGGTGATTCTGTAAAGCTTATAGTAGTCTAACACTACCTGATTGGTGCCATCCTTCTTTTTGCAATAGAACGGGTGAAGCGCATGGACTCTTGAAGGGTTAAGCATCACTTTCTCAAGCAGCATTTTGATTTTCTTGGTAACACCTTCTTCAGCTGCTCTTGATTGGAGGATTGGCTGAGACCTGATGGGAGGATGATTCCCAGTTTCCAATCAATGGACCAGTAAGGAGAGTGTCTAACTCTTCTGTTCCCAGAGGTGTGGTGCACGGTGCACAGACCCAACGCCAGGGAACTAGTCGTCAGTAATAAAGTTAGTAGAGCCCCGCAGTGGGTTCTTGAGCTACAATAACTTAGGGCAAGGGTGTTAAAGATATATAGAAAATCAAAACCAAACTAACACCCAGGATGGAGGAACCCCAAAGTGGGGTCCAGACCCCAGCAGTGCTCTGGCCTGGAGTGCAGATGCGGCCTGGGTTGGAGGGAACTTGGGCGGCCCATCTGTGCACAAGGGGATAGAGGTACAGTAGCAAAAATAAAATAGCTAACGTTGCATGAGACCTCCTCAAATAGGTCCATTCCTAGGTTCTCTCAAGACAAAATATATAAAACAGATACTAAAAAAGGGTTCTTTATTATGGGGAGGAATTGACCAAAAAGAGAGATTGGTCTCAAGTGAACAAACTTTAAGGAAATTTTGAGGAACAATCGATTGGTGGAAGTGGTGCTAAGCTGAGGTGCATCAATAAGCGCATGCTTCCATCAGGAAGTGTACTAATCTTGGAATCAACTGAACTTGGGTTTTTAATTGTAGGTAAGGCAATCCAAGCTGAATTAACAAAAACCAAACGGGTTTTGAGATCAATTCACTGAAACATCGAAGTGAACCGTCATTTTTAGTTGAAAAGTTGGTTAATAATAATACACCTGCTGTAATGTAAGGCCGAACTTCTCTAACATCCCCAGGACCAACCCAAGCATACTTCGCCTTAGCCCAGCTTTGGTCCAAGGTATGTTTGAGATCAGGGAGGCCTGCCAACTTCAACCTCTTGGCCTTCTGAGATGCAGCTTTACCCTTATAATTTTCCCCCATTTCCATGTAATAAAAATTTAGGGATTTTGCTGCTCGTTCACATACATTAACCCCTAAAATTGACAGCTGCACAAGTTTGGTATTGTGCAATTACCGTGTTGTCTGATGATATATATATGATTAATTTTAGTATGAAGTCTATTATACATAGGTGAATAGATCACTAGTTTTTTTGTCCAACGCTTGACCAGTATTCCTCCTCAAAGTACTCTAGATGTCCTCTCCTTGGGATTAATTCCCTTATCCACCTAACTTTATCCATGCTCAGATCCTAGTTTATGGCCTATCCTCTGGTGACACAAAGACAGCAGCAATTCCCGTCTTAGCTCAGCTTCTCTTCTCTGGATCCTCAAACCTTACATTTTAGCCTACTAAAGATTATCCAATTATGGCACACAGAAAAATTACCTTGAAGATGAATAGAACTAATGAAGTATTCTGCTAATTGGTGTTTTACTAATTACAGTTTTATCTTAATAATTGTTATTTTTTGTTAAGTAATTTTCTCAGGGAAATTTATAGAGGGATTTCAGCACCCAACCCTTGCTTGGCGCCTCAGCAATGAAATGGAGGCCGTTACCATTGAATACTCATTCTTGTCTCATCAGCAAAGGTCTCTTCATCCTGGTTAGGATTCCATCATCAGATATTTTCAAGACCTAAAATGGAAAGAATCAGAAAACATGTCCTTAACATTCTCTACATGATCCCAGTAAACCAACAATAATTAGCAAGTGACCTGCTTGGGTAATGGGACTTGTTACCCACTAAGGCAGGTTGAAAACCATCTCTTTCTGCTAAGCATCACTTTTCAAAAATCAATTCAGCCTGAAATTTAGCTCCACTAAAGAGATTTACGAAAACTATTAGCAAATATGGCGGGAAACCCCGCAAAAGAACCCGCAGGCTATGCCAAACGAGCCAGCACCACCCCAAACGAAGCAACCCTCGGTTACCCACCTCAGGGTCAACCAGAATCACCCGCTCTCAAGCAGCAGCCATGAAAGCAGGAACCACCCCCCAACCTGGAGCTACTTCAACTAGCGCCAGTTCACCTGATCACACTTCTGCAACCTGCACGCCTAACAGCTCTGTGTGCGCTGCCACCCACCAACCCGCTGGGCCCCCTCCAACCAAGGAGGCCATCACCCACGCTGTTTTAATGGCGTCTGCTCAGTTGAATGCAACTCAGCCCATCCAGGCATTCACCTCCCCCATTGTGTCAGCTAATTCAGCCCCATCTATTATTGCTGACGCCGTGTTCCTGGCTCCCTCCATGAGGGGCGATACCCAGCTACCTGGACCCCAAACCCTCAGATGTAAGGTTGGATTAGCCGCACATTCTGGTTCACTAAGCACCAAATTGGGACAATCTACTCTTCCCAATGAGGATTCAAATGGCTCAGAATTTGGAACTTCACACCAGTTTCAATCTCACCCGTCCCATTTAAACCTCATAATCGGCACTTCCCAAGTCGGCACTTTATCTTCATATGCTGAAAACGACCAATTCACCAATCAGCCAGTGAGTTTTGCCCACGAAATCACAGCAAATACTTGGGCTGAATTTACCTAAATAGATTGGGATGATGATGAAACATCGCCCTCCTCCCAATTGGCTGGAGTTAATTCCAATCTGGATGGGACTCCCCAATTTAGCGAGGCCCAACAATCACCTGGCCCCCAAACCCTCGGATGTAAGGTTGGATTAGCCGCACATTCTGGTTCACTAAGCACCAAATTGGGACAATCTACTCTTCCCAATGGGGATTTAAATGGTTCAGATTTTGGAACTTCACACCAGTTCCAATCTCACCCGTCCCATTTAAACCCCATAATCGGCACTTCTCAAGTCGGCACTTTATCTCCATATGCTGAAAACGACCAATTCACCAATCAGCCAGTGAGTTTTGCCCACGAATTCACAGCAAATACTTGGGCTGAATTTACCCAAATAGATTGGGATGGTGATGAAATATCTCCCTCCTCCCAATTGGCTGGAGTAATTCCGATCTGGATGGGCTTCCCCAATTTAGCGAGGCCCAAAAAACCGCCCCTCAATTTAATATGACGCCAGCAACTGCTGTAACATTCCAGCAACAAGGGAACTCTACAAACTTGTCCAAACCACCAGATCACACTCAACCCGCAATTGCAGCCCAAAGTAAACAGAAACGTACCAAAGGAGCCACTGGGGCGTGGCAAAAACCTCTGGAACCAACGCTACCCAAAGATGATCCTCGTGAAGTGGCGTTTATTGCTGATGTTAAGAAGAAATGGGCTGAAACTAGAGCGCAAAAAGCTCTACCTCGCTCAACTCTCTCCCATGCAATTCGCCTTTATTATGAGCATACCCCTGTTGAATTCTATACAGAGGATTACTTCTCATACTTTGCAGCGATTGCGGAGACATTCCCAATT
>JAKSZP010017675.1:0-52405 GCA_022478985.1 Massospora cicadina | reverse complement strand
TCCCCTGCCCAAACGGCCAAGGCCACAGCCACATTTTTACATCAAAACATTTTCTCTTGTCATGGCTATCGCCAAGTATTACTCTGCAATAATGGTAATAACTTCACCTCCAGAGTAGTCAAATCCATACCTCCATGGGAGCTCAACAACTTTTCGGCTCCATATAATCCATCTGCCAATGGGACAGTGGAGAAAGCAAATGGAACCTCGGTCTTCATTCTACAAAATATCCTCTTCTGATCCACTTCACCGATTAATTCTTACCTAGTTCCCTTAAGCCTACCAGATTATTTATCACCAGATTTTAAAATGTCCCCATTTTGTGTCTTGTATGGGCGGAAACCAGGAATACCTGCCTTTTATCAAAATATGTATTCTCCTCTAGAGTTGAGGAACCCAAGAAAGCCATGAGAAGATTGGCTCAGCGCATCATCCAACTCCAATCTGAGGCTATGACCAATTTAGCTAAAACAGTGACTAAAGAAGGGCAGGCTGCCAATGTGCTCCAAACCCCCTACCTATATTCCAAGTGTATGACATGGTAATATACTACCATAACTGCATCACTCCTAGAAGCGGCAAGCTCAAATCCATTTGGGAGGGTCCTTTCGCCATCACCTATAAGAGAGGAGACAATTACTCTATAAAGTCCTTGGATACAGGGATTACCATCAATTGAATACACGGCCGCTTGCTATGGCCCTATTCTCCCCCCAACATTTTTGAGGGGGGTGATGTCAGATATTTGCCCTTCCAGCTTCAAGATAAGAATGTTTTGGGTCAAAATCAGCCGTAATGGGAAATGTCAGACATTTACAAGTCCGCAATACTGATAAGATCAATTTAAATAATAATAGCAATTTATTGGCCAAAAGACCCTGGCTGATTCTAAGTGGAACCCTGCAAATTGGGGTAACACTACTTTGAATACCTCACGGGCAATTAACACAAAATCAAGCAGTCAGATTGCTCTGACCACACAGCAGACTCTGGGACATCCATCATAGGGTTCTCCCCCAGCCACGACCAGTTCCATTTAAGCACCTAAGCAGGGCTACCCCTTTTATAGGCTTAGTGGGAGTCCCCCAAGGTTCAATAATTTTATCTAATGGTGATTAAATAAAATTTATTAAATCATTACCCCATGGGTACATCTTACCAAAAATTAAACTCTCCATCCATCGTTCAGCCTAAATGAAACAAGTTTTCTGAGCTTCAATAGGTCGAATATGCATATTTCCTTATTTGAACCATATTAAGTTGATCCAAACTTACCAATGAATTCCCTTTGACCCTTGATACAGTATAATTAATGAGCGTTTGTTTATTTAGAGGGTTAATTTTTATCTCTTCCCGTGCCTGCCCTAATAAAGACATAAAAAACCAGGTTATATTTTATTTTGTGTTTTTATCTTTAAATTATAAAACAATTGCAGAATCCATCGGCGTTAAGCACCAGTGAGCACACAAATAGATGGATTCCAGAATTGCATTACTGATTTCCATTTGCAAGGCCAAACACCAGTTAGGATGCTTGCATTCACTGACAATTGTGTGGTCAGGGTGTCTAGCAACCATGATGCAAGCACATTGGAGTCCACTATCTGGGTGTACTTTAGGGTCAGTGTTGAATTTTAGGCCTACTCCAATTGGGCTGGTTCTTCTTCTGGGATAAATTGGAGTTTCAAGCGTCTATTGTATGGAGACAATGGACCATATGGTGACAATTTTCAATATACAAACTCCTTGGAATGACACTTTGAAGCTGTATTCTTCTGTCATTACTTGGACAATGGCTCTCTTACCTGATCCTTCTAATCCCAAGTAAATTCTTAACTTAATACAGCTTAAAAGTATTAAATACAAAAAGCTAAAATATTAAACTATGAACTTATAGTAATAAACGATTGTGTTTTATTAGTATCAATCTGGAGAAAATTTATAGGGTTTGAGGTTAAACGATTCATACCCATGATGCCTCCTTTTCCAATTCACTTAGCCATAGAAACACGTAATATGTTCATCTGATGGTCTACAATCCTTTTGACTCTGAGGCATCTCGCACAGCCTCAGCGTTGGTGTCAAACTTGCATCCACTCAAGACAGCATTTCTGACGCGTCTGAAAATAGCTGAACTGTTGCTCTCTTGAGCAATTGGTAGCACATACCAAGGAGATTTGTACCACTATTTAGTAATTAATTTTTTAAAAACTTGATTGACATTGAAAGCTAATTTTGACATAGACCAACAAAGCCCATGAGCCTAGGTCATCAAGTCAACTATTATTATAAAGTCTGACTCAACCAACAAAGCCCCAGGACTGAGTCATCATAGTCAAACATTGTTATGTAATTTCTTTAGGCCATGGTTCCAAAGCTTTGCATAATCTTAGGATATTTCTGATCCATAATCACTGACATCTTTGATATGATCCATAAATTAATAATAAATTAACATTATTATGTCCCTATCAAAATCCATCAATCAGGTCCAGTCAACTACTCAAAACTTCACCTGCCTTTACTGTATATAAGCGGCGGTTACCCTTCTTTATAGTCACAATGTTTAACTTTTCACGATCTTCCAAATATGAACAATATATCAATAGCTTTTGGCCTCAGACAGACAAGTCTTCTTAGGATTGAGCACTTCCATGTGGCATGCTATGGTCAACTCAGGCATGTTGCCTTCAATTTCTCAAACTAGTTCAACTAGTTATGCTTCAACGATGCTTAAGAGTTCAGCTTTGCGTTCTGATGTGACTTCATCACTTTATCAATGAACCCAAACAGGCCCCCTTGGCTTCAAGTTCTGTCCAATGAACATCCCAATGGATCAAGTGGGGTCCTACTTTGACTATCTCCTTAACTCTTTAGGCTTCTGAAGCCGGTCAGGCCAAGAAACCCTCATCTAGCATCAATTTGCTTCAGATGGGGATCTCCTTCCTGGTTTCTTGTTCTCCATTTTTCAAGTCTTCCATTTCATAAATTTTATTTCTTCCTTACGTGTGGGCAGTGTGACTTTGTTGGGTTTTGAGCTTGATTTTATGTTGAAACTTGTAGAAGCCTACTTGTCATCCGCAATTGCTAATGAGCCTGAGGTTGCCTCATTCAATATTTTTGAGGCCAATCAGGATCTTATTTTCACTAACTCAGTAGCTAGGCTTTGGTGCAAACTTACTTCAGTACATACCGATTTAAAATCCCAGTGGGCCTCAAAATTTTGGTTTAAAAAAGATTGGCGCATCCTAGTACTATACTGAGCCCTTTGCAAAAGCCTGGTGAAAGGAATTCCCAAAAAATTTATCCCATAGATGGCTCTTCTGGGTGCATGCGTTTACTTCTCTACTTCCTTGCTTTCCACCAAAACTGTGCACAACATGCGCAGGGTTTTAGACAAGGTCCATTTGCAGATGTTTTGCGCAAAAGTGTTTTTCCTCACAATTTACTTCTGTCTTGAAAACCTTCTTGCTGACTGTATCTTCCTTTCTGCGGTATTTTCTTCTGAGTAAAACTCTCACCTGAAAAAAGTCCCTTCTAATGGTTTTTTTCCTTTAGTTCAATGGCCTTTCCTAAACCAACCAGGCTAGCGTGCCTGGTGCCAAGATTTATTGGGTTTGGCACATCTCTGAAAGGGTCTGGATAGTCAAGTATTGTATGAGGTTTTCATTCCTCTGATACCACTACAGGCTTCCCAGGTTTGATCTCACTCTCCTCCCCCTACCAAAGAAGGGTTGTCTAGCCACAGTGGTGATGAGGCCTCAAATCTATGAATTAATTTTTATGTTCATAATTGGTTTTATTTGATTTTATTTTTTTTTGTCTTTTATTGTTTTTATTTTTATTTATTAGTTTTATTTATTTATTTAATTTATTCTTTATGATACAGATGAAGGAACTTAGCGTGTACTCAATTCACAACCTAGCTGCTTTGATCCTTAATGGTATATATATTTTTGGACGATTTCTCTAATAATAAATGGACCTTTTTAAAGCAAGGCAAGCTTGTTTATGCGGTCTGCGCTATGAGTGTCACAATATACTATTACGTCTCCTTCCTTGAACTTAGACACCGTAGCTCGTTTAGACTTTGTCATAGCTCTCAAACTAGTTTCTAGACTGATCAAGTTCTGATAGGATTCAGATTTCAACTTAATCAAGGTCTTTGCTAATTGCTCAACATAATTATTTGGGCTAATTGCTTTTGTTGAACTGAGTAGTGAAAATAATAACAAATGTAGAGCGGGCTGTCTACCATACAGAAGTTAAAACAGAGAGTGGCCCATGCTGCTGTGGTGTCCAATATTGTATACAAGTACAGTAGCACTAATGGAATTAGCCCATTAAAAAGGTGCATTGTCTGCATTTTTATGCAATATGCCACCTAAAGTGCCATTCACTCATCCTACCATACCATTAGTCTCAGGATGGCTCAGTGTTGACAACACTCCCTTGATGGACATCAACTCATTTTAACTGTTGAACAATATGGGCAGTAAAATTTGTGCCGTTATCTGTCAAGATCTTCTGAGGACATCTGTGCTTATATATAATACTATCCATAATAACTTTGGCAGTAGCTAGAGCCCCAACGTCTCAAATTGTCTTTTCTTCCACCCACTTCATCAGATTGTTGATATTGACAATTATGAATTTGTTGCCAAGGCTACTCACAGGCAAAGGGCCAACTACATCAATTGATGCAGTATGCCAGGACCAGTCAGGTATGATCAAACGATATTTCACATCTGACTTCATAGGCTTTGCAAATCTGGCATGAATGTCATTTATTGAGTACATCTTAAATCAAATTGCATGGAATCCCAATAACAATTTTTAAAATTACTTCTAGCATTTTGGTTACTCTTCTGTGCCCGATGGACTTGTGGGCTTGTGTAATAATTCACATTTGGCCTGAAGGTTTTGGAAGAAGATTCTGATGCTTCCCTTTGGGCTTGATCTTGTATGAAACTCAATTCTGATATATGGTGTCAGTTAATGCTTTTTTGATCGTCTTTTGTACTTCAAGTGGCTCGTCCCCATAACTTTGAGTAATCATTTTCACATGAAGCTCATTGGTCAAACTGCCTAGGACAGCTACAATAGGAAGTCACGATAGTTCATCTGCATTTTGATGGGCCGCTCCAGCTTTATGAATAATTTCATGTTCATACGTCTTTACTTTCAGAGCCCAGAGGGCTAATCATCCATAGGCTTCTTAAAGTTGTGGAGCCATCATGATGAGCTGTGATCCGTCACTACTTGAAACTTGGTTCCATGAATGTACACCTGAGATTGTTTACAAGCATAGATGAAAGCCAAACATTCTCGCTTGATCACTGTATAATTATTCTCATAATCATTCAGTGTCCTGCTTCAATAAGCAACTGGATGCTCCTTGCCATCATCCTTAATATTGGATAGCACACCCCCAATTGCAGTCAACAAGGCATCAGTTTTTATGATAAAAGGCCTGCCAAAATCTGGATATTGGAGGACAGGTGCTGTGCTTATTGCGGTTTATAAAGCCTCAAAGGCTTGTTGGCACTCATCTGCTCAGCAAAAACGAACTCCTCCTTGTAGTAAGTGGAGTACTTAGCTCAGAATTCCTTGCAAACCCTTCTACAAATCTTTAATATTATCCTACCATGCCTAAGAATAGTTGAACAATTCTTATAATCATCGGAGGTTGCATGATTAATCATCTTCAACTTTTGAGGTTGAGGTCACAAGCCTTTGGAATCAATGACAAACCCAAGATATTCCAATTGTTCTTTAAAGAATTGACATTTTCTAGGCTTTATCTTTCAGATTGGCCTTCAACAGCCATTTGAACACTTGTTCAAGGTGCTTTAGATGTTTGGAAAACAATCACAAAAAAACATTGTATCATCCAGGTACACCATTACGTAGAATAGTTTAAGGTTTCTAAAATTGTGTCCCTTGCGCGCTGAAAGGTTGCTGGCACATTGCACAGCCCCTGTGGCATGTGCATCGGTTGAAACAGCTCTTGCGCAGCAATCATTGCGCACTTCTCCTCTCCTCTTGAGGCAGTGCAATTTGCTAATATCCTGAGATAAGGTCCATTATGATAAAATACTTCACCCCTCTCATTTGGTCCAAAGCATCATCAATTCTTAACAACGGATATGAATCCTTTTTTGCAATGGCATTGAGGCGTTGATAATCAATTACAACTCGAATGCTGCCATCTTATTCCTTTATGATTAAAACTGGGCTGACCCATGGGCTTTTAGAGGGCACAATCGTTCCACTTTTCAGCAATTTGTCTAGCTCTTCACCAACTATTTCGTCACTAGCCCTGGGGCACCAGATTTGCCTCGTTTTAATAGGCACATGGTCCTCAGTTTCAACAAAATGCTGTACTACTTTTGCACAACTTAGATTTTGGTCATCTTTGGTGAAAATTTCAGAGTATTGTTCATGCAACTCTAGTGCTTCATCCTTCTGTTGTTCTGATAATCCAGTAAACGATTCTTGAGGAATTACAGTACGTGATCCAAGGCTTTTTGTAAGTAAAAAAACTTGGATATATCGCCAAATTTGCAGCTGCTTTAAACTTGTCCCTCAGAATTAGATGCATGAATGTGACTACTTGATATTTCTTGACCTTAATAATTTGATTGGTCAAATTTGCTAATAATACATCAATCTCTTTGTGCCCTGGTATAAGTATTCCAGGCGCCACACTAGGTTCCATATGAGAATGATGCCACGGGGACACAACCTCCCCATATAGTCCTTCTGGAATATCCAGCGTGGTCCCAGTACTAATAACCAGTTGATGGCCTGGAGCTATTGTCGCATCCTTGTTTACCAGTAGAGGTTTTCTCAATTTTCATTTATGGAAGTTGGCATTAACGGCTTTGATTTCCCCGCTGAACATATCTTACTGGTATTATCCCATCATTATAAGATTATGATAAAGTTTTTGCGACAGCTAATGGGCTTTGTATTATCATAGAGTAGTAGATTAGAAGTGATTGGCCCAATATCATCAAGATGTTTTCTTTAAAATTGCATGAGATCCCATATATCCTTAAGAACTTGTTCCAATTAATACGTTACAATTGACGTTGGGAAGCACTATTGCAGGTGCAGCCATTATTAAAACTCCAAATCACAATGGCAAGGCGCTGTAAGCTCCTTCACTTTTAGTGCTATTGGGGCCTGCGGTCCCATATTCTCAATTGTGGTCAATGTCCAGAGCAATTTTCAATTTCTTTGCCAACTTCGTGGAGACAATGTTTACAAAGTTCCATTATAAACAATGGCTACAACTTTGATCTTGTTGACCAGAATATCCACATAAGTGACTCAAAGTAGTAAGAATCAATAGAGTTTACTAAATTGGTATGGGAAGAATCCAAAGAATTGAGTGTGCTTCAGAGTATTTCTGATACTGGGACATTAATTGATGAATGTGTCAATTGGAATAGCTATATTCACAACTTTCAAGCTTGGGGTATCTGCTGCATTGCTCAGCCCTTCAGCTGGAATATAATCAAGTATCTGTTGTACATACGGTTTAGTGACTACTTTAGAGGCTTCAGGTATGACACCCTTTCTCTGAGAGTGAGTTACCGCATGTATGTTTATAGAATCTTCATTTGATACTAAAATAGAATTCGCTTCATTAGTAAACAAGGCCCAAATGCCTGAGTATTCTTGTTGATCAAGTGGGACTGGTGTTTCCAGCACAATAGAGCGTCCCGCATCATTGTGCTTGTTCTTTTCCCTCCTCCTGCGCGTTATCCTAAAGGACTACATTGACACTATGCTAATGGCATTATGAAAAAAGTGTCATTTATAATTTCTGTTATAGCAAGAATTCTCATTCATGTGTGGGGCCCTTGTATTTGAGGTTTGCTCAGTTTTCACAGGTTTATCACCATCTTTCTTTTTTGGTTTTGAAAGTTTTCCACCAGAGGCAGTAGGTCCTGATCTGCACCCAGTATTAGGAGGGCCATAATTTAGTTACTATTTGCACAGATAATCAACCAATTTGGATGTTGCAAGATGTTGCACAAAAGCAGGCAATAAAGTGTTCACCAAAATATAGTAAGGTTGTACTGCATGTTGTAATGCAATATTAGCGTCAAAATAAACCATAGCCTTTTCACCTAAGAGAACTTGAACTTCACGATAGAATCAATCTGCAAATTCATCAATTGCTTTATCTTTTTTAAAGCAAATGTTAATGAATTTTAATTTTCTAGTCGACATTTATTCCTGACCTCCAAATTCATGAAGTATGGCCTCTTTGACTTCAGCGTAGGTTGGGTTTTGTCAATGTGAGGCATCATTATCTCAATGCTCCACTCATCTAAACAGTTGATCATAGTGGCTGCTTTGTTATGGTCACTGGCCCCATACATGGCCATTTCAAAGCGTTTGAAAAATGTGGCTACACTTCCGTTTTTGTTAATGGCAGGCAAGTTTGACAGTTTGTAATTATTGTTTTCCCATCCATGGTTATCACAATTACTTCTTTGCTGGCTTGAGCCAGGCGTACTAGGGCGCTGAGGCATTGTATCAAAGTTTGAGGTGTTGGGGTTGGCCAAAGCAACCATATTGCTAGGCATTTACTGATCTAGACCAGCATCTGTTTCAGAAGCTACTTTCAAAGCTTCGTCCTCATAATATTCAGAAGTGTTTCCAGTCAAGTGGTTTTTGGCACACTGGCAACGCCTGTCGTCCAAAGCTCAAATTTGATAGCTAATTTTATTTTCCCAATTGATAAAATTTTATTTTTTAACTTTAATTTCACAGTTTCCTCATTTAAGATAGTAGTTTATAGTTGCAAGATGGAAATCACTTGTTCCTTTTTCTTAATTGCTTTCTTTAAATGGTTTACTTCTCCATGAAAAGAATTGTTTGACTCATTAATAGAGGTAACGTCCTCATTAAGATTATTGATCTGTCAATTAAGACAAACAATGGAGTCTTGAATTTTTTTCATTATACGCCCTTTGACCCTCAAATTGTGTGTGCCAGTAGTTGCTTTTTTGGTATACTTATTCTTCATCTTCAAAATTTGGGCGCTCAGTCATCAATACTGGTCACAAAATTCATTGTCATGGCTTAATTGCACCTCTTGGTCTTCATGATTAAGCCTCATGAACTCTGAAACATTAATGGAAGTCTGAGTGATATTGTTAACCCAAGATTTGGTAACTCCTCTTTCCTCCAAGAAGTTGTCAAAGATGGGATGAAATCTGTCATTTAGCTCTTGTGCTAATTCTGCTACCCAATCATTAGCCCAAGTGGCTAGATTATAATTCGCTTTAAACTAAATGGACCTCAGCAAAGTTGGTTTCTAATTGCTCATTTTAAGATTTGCCCAGTCTGACTGGAGTTGCATGAAAAGTTTAATAAATCAGTGATGGCTGCATGATGGCAGGCAATTGTCATCTGAGAATTTCTGGAGGTGGGTTGTACAAATTCAATTTAGTATTTGGTGATATTCTCTATCCCAATTAAATTGTTTCAGATTTGAGCTACACTCAATTGATGATGAGCTAGATATATCATCCACAACACATCTTGATGTCATTGGCGATGAAAAGGATTGCTACTATTATCCATGAGCCCTTGTCCCATTTAATACCCTCTTAACAGCTGATGTTTTATAAGTTCAAGCTATTCGTTTAAAATGGATTCATTGGTATAGGTAATAATTGGTACATTATGCTAGTTAGTCTGGGACACAGTCATTTTAGTATTCCCATTGGGCCCAGTAATGGTTTGAATGATTGATTGGGGTTTCTCCCCTGTTTGGAGTGGTCACCATAAGCGTTCTGAGCCATGAGCGCCACTTGTTGAATTTTGGGCCTATTTCAATTGGGATGATTTTTCTTCTGGGATAAGTTGGAGTTTCAAGCGTCTATTAAATGGAGACAATAGACCAACTGGTAACAATAGTCAAGATATAAACTCCTTGAAATGACTCTGAAGCTGTATTCTTCTGTCATTACTTGGGCAATGGATCTCTGCCTTGATCCTTCTTCTCCAAGTTAATTTTCGACTTAACACAACGTAAAAGTATTAAATACAAAAAGCTTGTACAATAAACTATAAACTTGTAGTTATAAATGATTGAGTTTTTAGTATTAACTTGGAGAAAATTTGTAGGTTTTGATGTTAACCTATTTTAGCCAAGACGCCTCATTTCCAATGACCATTAGCCAGAGAAACATGTTATAATTTCATCTGAGGGTATACATTTATTTTGACTCTGGGGCATCTCTCATGGCCTCAGGGTCAATGTCAATGTCAAACTCACAAACATCTCAAGACAGCATTTCTGACGCGTCTGAAAATAGCTGAACTGTTGCTCTCTTGAGCAATTGGTAGCACATACCAAGGAGATTTGTACCACTAATTAGTAATTAATTTTTTAAAACTTGATTGACATTGAAAGCTAATTTTGACATAGAACAACAAAGCCCATGAGCCTGGGTCATCAAGTCAACTATTATTATAAAGTCTGACATAACCATCAAAGCTCCCGGGCCCATGTCATCATAGTGAATATTATTAAGTAAAATCACTAGGGTGTGGATCCTAATCTTCGCATAAGCTTAGGATATTCCTGATCCATACTCACTGGTATCTTCATATTATCCATAATAAATTAAACATATTTTAACATTATAATTATCCTATTGAATATATGATGATTAGGTCCATTCAACCACTCAACAGTCAGTAAAGCTGTTTTTGACGCATTCAAAACTAAAATTACTTTCCTTGGTAGATACCAAGCCCGCTGGCCTCTAGCATCCTTCAATCAGATTGACCCAGTTTCTCAGTCTCTTTTTTCAGCTTATCCAGGCAGTCACCCAAATGTACACCTCTCATGCTCCCTTTTGTGTCCAGACCCATTGATGGCCTGGTGCGCCACCTGGGAGTATGGCTGGAGGCGCGTGGGTACGCCACTTCAGTAATTGAGCACCACATATAGCCAACGTTAAAAAGTGAATCGCATCCCTAATGGATCATCAGACCAGCCTGACATGTAGAGTAGTGCCTGCTAACTCTATGCTCCTGTCAAAAGTCTGATTTTTGGCCCACGCCACCGCTTGTTTCTCATCCTTCTTTGCTGCTTTATATGCCCTCATACAAGGGTGGCTTTTGGATAGGTCTCCCTCCCCCTGTGCAACTGGAGGTCCTCTTTGGTCCACGCCAAAGTGGTGGTATGGGCCTGATAAACTACGTGGCCCAGAAATACAGGATCCTGGGCACATGGATAGCTTCATTAATAACCCTCACTCCTAGCCCAGCACTGGCTGTGCACAGCATGCTCTAACTTTGCCCCACCCTCAGCCTCCAAAACCCCACCCACCCTAATTCTCTTCTTACATATATGGCCTTACATTCATCTGCCACAGGCCCGCATGAAATCCCTGCCCACTTTAAAAGGATCCCCCTTTTTTGGAGCGCAGAATGGAGAATCAGCGTCAGCGGTCATACTTCTCAGAAGGGTCGCCCTATTTTTCGTTTTAAACAGGAAGTCCATAGGCAAGCCGTTCTGAATAATTTGATACCCAGTTATCTCCCTACTATGGACCGTGTGGACTACATGGACATGTTGGACATCTCATAAACCCTGGAAACCCAGAAAGACATCTGGAAGTACACCCACCACCCTCTTTTACAGCCACAGGTTTGTTCTCATGTGTGGCGCTGCCTGAAGCAGGCATACCATACTGCGGATCAGTCCAATACTTCCCATTCTTCATTTATTGTATGTGACCAATATGTGATTTTGGTCCACCACTTGGAAGAGTTTTCTCCTTCACAAGTGATCTGGTGCGAGTTTTATCATCTCTTCTTCCAAGAGCAAACACAGACTTTCAGCCTGTCTAAGGACACTTTCGTCTTTTCCTTAACTTCCCTATACACTCTTCCCTTTACTCCTTAATTGTGGCAATCACTAAGTGGATGATACACACGGTTGTCCTTGATGCCATTTTAAACTTTATTTCACCTTCCTGGAAGATGTGCATCACTTCCATTCACATCTAATGTACCACTTCTAAGCCTGGTTGTTTTGCCATTTGCCATCCTGCCAATGACAGTTGGTTTCGTCCTGGTTCCTTTATGGTTCCTCACATTAGCTCTTCCCTTCATACGTGCTCAGTAGTGACACAAGCCTCTTCTCAAAATATCCCTCTTCTTTCCATTGGTGTTTCCTCTGGCAACAGGAGGTAACTTTAGCTCCTCTGGGGTGCCTCTTATTTAACTAGGTGCTAGCTTTGTTACTTATTGGAAGTGTCCATACCATGGTCGGCCTTCCCCAAATTTAAAAATAATAGTCATACCCTATGTTAACTCTCACATCTGCTATGGTAATTCACCCCCAGCGGATAAAGTAGACTTTATTAATATTAAGCTGTTTTAGCGGGCATACTGAAATCTAAACGCATCCCAAGATGGACCAGATTATCCAGTAAAGCTAGATCCTTGGTGGCAGATACCGCTTTATTCCCAGGCTTGATCCGCCAGCATGGGTAAAATGCAATTTCCCATATTCTATCTCCTTTTCCTTGTTTGATGCATCACTGCATGGTGCTTCCCTAGAGCGTTTCCTTTTCATCTCCTTCTTGATTCCGCCTCCTTAGAGCGTGGTTCTACAGCCCTTGCCATAACAGGTCAGTTTCATAAATCTTGATGATAATATGTTCTGGAAAACATGTATTTTCCCATGTTAAACTATTATGACCATACCATCTAAGGATGTTCTCAATTGACTTCACTAATTCCTTGGTTCTTGTACTCCACCATGCTGAGCTCTCCATTTTTATCAGATCTTCTAACTCTCCTTCCTCATGCCTCTTTGGAAAAAACCCAGTTTCAACATGAGTGATCATATCAATGTTCAAAGTCTTCTTTAACTCCGTCATAATATATCCCCCTCATCCCACATGACAACAGATGGTGGTAACAATGCCAGATACTATTAATCATGACAATAAAATCAAAAATTTATCTAAAATATATATTTACTCTTATTCTCTTTTTCTATTATTGTTATTTAATTTTTTATTGCAACGGGGCTTAACTTAGTATTAGGTTCAGAGGTCTTTATTTTTAAAACTATACTATTTATTCTGGTTCAATGGTCCCCTCTTGAGACTTAACCAACAATTGTGGTTCAGAGGTTCCAAGGAGACATTGCAAATATTTTTCTTAGATCCATACTCTAAGTATTTGGTATGAACCTGGTTTACTACAAACCATCAGCAATGTTTTTTACATATAGGCATCTGTTGTCATCTTAGCAATAACCTTGAATGGTCTTTACCATAAGGCGTCCAATTTTTTTTATTTTGTAATCATTGGTATCGCAATAGGATAACCTTTCTACCATATGGTAATCTTTAAGCGTTGGTCAGTTTTGATCATTATTCTTTACTAGAATTTTTTTCAACATCATGTCAAATGCTTGTGATTGAAATTTGATCATAATGTTTGTCAATTAGTTTAAGTATTTCTCTGCGCTTATACCTGAAGCTGGTTCCACTTCTGAATACAAAATTGGCGGTAGTGAGGCTCCTCATCCATTAAATAGTTTAATAACGTTTCCTATGTCACCTTATGATACCTTATATCATACGCAAAAAACTGCAATCAGATAAGATCCCCAAGCAGAAATTTCCCCGCTAACAATTTTTGTAGTGTTTAGACAGAATTCCATTGACTCTTTCTACCATTCCATTCGTTTTTGGACAGTAGGGAATGTACACCACTCCTCTGATTTCTAAAAATTTATTCAGTATTATGATCATATAGGATGTAAAGTTGGTTCCATTATCATTTAACAATCATTGCAGGCATCCATTCTAGTACACTACTTGGTCCAGTATGAATCACGCATTGCTTGAAACATCTAATGTGCTCAAGGCCTTTGTCTTGAATTTACTAGTCAAAAGGTCTACTATCTCTATAATGTACTTTACACCCCCAGTACAAACACTCAAGGGTCCCATCATATGTATTGATGCTTTTTGCCAAGTGAGCTAAGAGCATATTAGTCAGCTTTCCGTCAAATTCTTGTGTAGTTTGTGGAGTTGAAATTCCATGTAACATAGTAGATAATCTGTGATATTATAAATGATTGATTCATAGTAGTAATACTGGAATAGATGGTTCATTGTTTTTAGGCCACCATGTCCTAAGACTTTGTGCACGGCTAGAATAAATTCTGGATGTTCTGATAGTTTAGGGACTAAATACCATTTTCTTACAATTAAATTATACAGAAATTCATTTTTTAACTCATTATTTGTCATCTCTTTCTTCAGAGCGCTTTAAATCTCCTGGGGTTCATCCCCAATATTTCCTTCAATCATCCGTTGGAATAGTTCATCTTCTTGCTGTATATGACTTGAACAGCAGGTAATCTTAATAATACGTCAGCATTCAGATATGCTGCTCCTGTTCAGTTTATAATCTTGAAATCATAGGCTTTCTGTTTCAAAGCTAATAGATCCAGTCGCCCCTCTGATTTCTTAAGAATATGCAACCAGTGTAGAGATGACTGGTTGATTAGAACCGTGAAGTATGTTCCATGAGTATAAAATTGAAATTTTTTGAAGGCTTATATCACCACAAGGCATCTGCACTCCATCACAGTGTAGCTCTATTTCTAATATCATCGATGTCCACTCACATATAACACTGGATGCTCTTCCCATCATCATCTACTTGACTTAAAATGGTGCTGATCACAGTTAACAAGCCATCAGTCTGTTTAAAAATTCCGATTATATTTAGACATTTTAAAATTAACTAGCCATCAAATATTATTTTGATTATCAAACACTTCTTGGGATTCCTCATTACATATGAACCCTTTTTTGGATCCTCATGCAAAAATAATGCTTTGGCAATTCTGGAAAAATCTTTTAAAAATGGTAATAGTAGCTGACTGTCCCAAGTAATACTTGTATGTCAAGAACACACTTTGGAATTGACATCCAATAAATTGACATTACCTTCTGCGGCTGTGGTAATTTTCCAGAGTTTACCACAAGCCACAAATGGTCAAGCTCTTTATTATAGAAATGGTAGTTCCTTAGCTTGATCCTCAAATTCGCCATCACTAGGCGCTTAAACACTTCTTCCAAGTGGTCCAGGTGATCATTAATGTCCTATCTTTTTTATTTCTAGTGGTGTTCAGCCCAAGAGGGGGGTCCTCCAAGCATCTTTATCTGCAGTGTGCCAAACAAAGGGATAAAAGATAAAAAAAACTCTGAAACAGTGCTGCAGCGTTATCTTATGCATCCATGTTATAAAGGAAGAGGGGTCAGGGGGATTTTTTTCCAGTGCTGGTTTCTTCAGGTTGCGAGCAAAGGCAGACAAAAAGGAGTTTGAAAGCATAACCGGTGTGTGTTGGAAGGAGAAAGAGGTGAGGGTTCTCCTCACCAATATGGCCAGAAGCGTGCATCATCTCAACATAATGGGCAAGTTAGTAGTTGGCAAAGGTAATAATTTTGGTCACACAAGTGATTGCTTTAATGTGTTGATGGGTTTGGGGTAGTTAGGTCATAAAGTGGAGATCTTTTCATATCAACGGACATTTGAACAGCTGCAAATGCTAGTTCCTCAATATTTAATATTGCTTCTTTATGAAATTTATAAGGAAGTTAGGTATGTGAAGCCCCTCGCAAAGTGGCTTAATCTTCATATGAAGGGCTTAGTGTAGGAGAGAGTTGGTGGGGGC
The DNA here is from genome assembly GCA_022478985.1 of Massospora cicadina. Taxonomy (NCBI): domain Eukaryota; kingdom Fungi; phylum Entomophthoromycota; class Entomophthoromycetes; order Entomophthorales; family Entomophthoraceae; genus Massospora; species Massospora cicadina. Next base: position 36,654 of record JAKSZP010017675.1, on the reverse strand, counting down.
AGCGTATGCATATACAGTCTTTATTAACATTTTTTAAACTGGGAATCCGTTGTGAGAACAGAAACAGCGGTAGGAAGTCAAATTGGGGGATTGTTTGAAGAATTTTGACCGGTTGAATTTGGGCTAATTCCATAGGCATGGTCAGCATTTTCAATCCATTTAATGGCATCAAAAGAATTGATACTTCCAGCGCTGGGCCATTGACAGGAGTTAGTTGGGTGACAGATGCTGAATAACCGTAATTATTGAAACATGGTAAATCTTCTGGTTCATGAGTCACCATATGCTTATAATGATTCAAGCAGTTGAAACTTGGTTGGGCGGAGTGATGGGAGCAGCGCCCTTATAAGATGAGGGTGGAGGAGAAATGATTACCATTTAAAAAAATATAAAACCAGCAGTGAGGACAAGGCAAGAGGGAGAAGTGGCATAAACAGCTCCTTATGTAAATGCTGGCACTTGCGCTTTGAGTGTTCAAAAGAAAATCACAATGGACAAATGGCGTGGCTGTTTTCATTGTGTTCCCAGAAGGGATGGTCAGAAGCAAATCTGATCATGGTGTGAGGGTATTGCGAGGTGGGTGTCATGACAGAATGGCAGATTGTCAGTAATGCGTGAGGCCCAGTGAGATGATTGTCGCCATTTGGAACCATGAATTGTAGCATGGGGTCAGCGCTGTAGGCATAAAAGTTTTTGTGAGATCATTATTGAGGTTTGGACTACTTCAGATGGTCTGGTTCTTCTTCTGGGATAAAGTTGTAGTTACAAACGCCTATTATATGAAGATAATGGACCAGACGATGATAGTGAATCAGATATAGACTCTTTGTTGATAACACTTTAAGGCTGTACTCTTCTATCATTTACTTTTATAATGGTTCTCTGCTCTGACCATCTTTATCACATAAAAGTTTCGCGACTTAATACATCTTTTTGTATAGAATATAAAAATTTTGTATATTAAACTAACAAACGATCATTGGAATAAAAAATTAGCTTTATTTACTAAGTGTTGAAAAGTTTTTTGGGGCTTGATGTTACCTATATCTAAACTGATGGCACCCTGACTTTTACCTCTACTTAACCAGCATCTCACAGTGCAAGTGATCATAGGCCTATAATAAATCTGGCGTCCTTCTATAACCTATCTCAGCCCCATGGTTAGTGTCCCAATGGCACAATTACTTCAGGACAGCGTTTTTTCTGAAGAGTCTAACAATAGCTAGACCATCGCTCCTTTTGAGCAATGGTAGCACATATCAAGGCAGTTTTACCAATAATCAGTAATTAATTTGATTGTAAGCTTGATAACCATTAAAAACTAATTTTGATACAGATTAACAAAACTCTCAATCTTAGGTCATTAAGTTGACTATCATTAAGTTTGACTTAACTGTAAAGCCCATGATCCCAGGTTATCAAGTTATATATAGTTAAGTGGAACTGCTAGGCCACAAATCTCAAGTTTTGAATGTGCTTAGGATACTTTCAGTCCTTAATCATTGATATATTCAATATGAGATATATTAACCTAGGAACAAGCTAATAATCTATAATTTCCCTATTTAATTACCTTACAATTCAGTTCCAGTCAGCCAGTCAACACTTCTTCCACTTTAAAATGAATAAAAGCGGAGGATATCTTTCCTTCTTGGTCACAATGTTAAACTTTTCACGATCTTTAAAGTATGGTCGCTAAGGGGTGGAAGGAGAGTCAGTAGGGCGTATGGCTACCAATCTGAGGGTTGCAGGTTTGATTCCCGCCCTTTGCACATCAGTCAGGGTACCAGCCAAAGGAAGCTATTGGCGGTTAGTAGGTCTAATATCACTAAAGATTTACTTATGATGTAACTAGAAAAGCTTAAGTTCTAATCCAGAGGTAGAAAAACTTTCTTTAACAGAGTTGACCCTGCTCAGGTTTCAAGTCAAATCTTTCTTTCTTTTTCTTTTTCAGTAATGTATGTACCCTGGTCATTTTGGCTCAAATAAATAAAAATAAAAGTATGGTCACTACATCAAAATCCTCATAGTCCAGGCCAAGCATGTCTTTTTAAGACTCTGCTCTTCCATGCGGCATGTTATGGTTAATTCAGGCGTTCTGCCTTCATTTTCTCAGGTTGGTTTAACCAGCTATGCTCTGACAATTAATGAAAGAATAACTTCAAGGCCTGCTGCAACTCCGTCAGCTCTCAGAAACCCCGCATCTGCCCGCTTAGCTTTAAGTTCTCTTCAACAAACATCCCAATAGGTTGAACACAATCCTTCTTCAAACCCCTCATTAAATTTTTGTGCTCCTGAGGCCAGCCAAAATAATGAAATTTTATTTGGCACCAATTTGCATCAGATGTAATCTCCTTCCTGACTTCCTTTTATTGCTATCTCAAGTCTTCCCTTACACTAGACTTATTTTCTTCACTTCATGCAGGCAGTATGGCTTCTTCAGGTTTTTCTGTCAATTCAATGTCTGAACTTGTGGACGCCTACTTGTCCTCCGCACTTGCCTCCAAGCCTGGGGTTGCTTCATTTGATCTGTTTGAAACTAATCAGTCTCTTCTCTTTTTCAATTCTGTTACTAGGCTCTGGTGCACTTCAACGACAGTCCACACCAACATGTACGTCCCATTGGGTCTTGGAAAACATACCTTTAAAGATTGCTGTATCCTTCTGATCTACTGCACTCTTTGAAAAAGCCTGAGAAAAGAGCTTCTGAAAGGTATATTCATCAGATATCTTTACTGGGCATATGCGTTTGCTTCCTGAAGCAACCCTTTCACCCAATACCATGCCCAACGTGCACAGTTTTATATGAAGCACATTCACATAATTTCCAAGAAAAAGAGTTACTTCCACTAATGTCCTTGTCTTAGAGTCTTCTCGCCAATTGCATCTTTCTTTCTGAGCTTTCTCAATAGAGTATAACCTCTCTCGCCTGTTTCAAAATCCCATTCAATAGCCGCTTCTTTTGGTTTAATAACCATTCTTTAGTCAACCAGGCCAGAGCACCTGGTGCTGAGCCTTTTAGGTTTGTTTATCTCAGACAGGGTCTCAACAGTTGAGACTTATACGAGGTTCACATTTCCCTCTGGCCACTCTTCTTCAGGATAGACCCATCCAATCTCACTCTCCTTCCCTCCCAAAGAAGGTCATCCATCTCTAGTGGCGACAAGGCTTTAGAATTTATGTATCAAATTTAATAATTTATTAATTGTTAAAGTTTTTTTTGTGTTTACATTTCTTATCATCTTTTATCTTTAATTATCTAATTTTCTTTCTTTCATATTTTCATTTTTTATCTTATTTTATTATCATTATTTTTTCATCATATACATTTTTCTTTTTTTCTTTATGATATGCATAAAGGAACTTAGCTTGGACTTGATTCACAACCCAAAAACCTTGATCCTTAATGGTATATATATCTTTGAACGATTTCTCCAATACAATAAAATGGACTTTTACTAAGTGAGGCCAACTTGTGCGCTCAGCCTGTGGTATTGGTGTCAAAATGTACTACTAGGTCTCCTTCCTGAAACATAGACACAATAGCTCGTTTAGAGTAGTCATAACTCTTTTAGCTTGTTTCCAGCTAATCACGTTCTGATAAGCGTCAGATTGTAACTTGATTAAGGTCTTCGTCAATTGTAAACAAAGCTTGTAGGGCTAATTAGTTCAGTCAGATTGAGTGTGAAATATAATAATGTACTTGGAGCTGACTGTCTACCTTACAGAAGTTTAAATGGAGTTTGTCCCAAGATTCTATAATGTCCAATGCTATATGCAAACACTGTAGCACTAATGAATGTAGCCCATTATGAAGATGCCAAAGTTGAGTTTTTGTGCATTATGCTGACTGGGGTTCCATTCAGTCGTTCTACCATAACATTAGTCTCAGGATGGTATGTTGTTTACAACACTCCTTTGATGGACATCAACTCATTCAAGCGTTGCAACATCTATGCAGTAAATTATTTGTGATGTTATCTGTCAGGATCTTTTAGTGACATCCTTTATTATAGACGATATAATCCATAACAAACTTGTAAGTATTCAAGGCCCTAATGTCTCAAATTGCTTTTGCTTCCAACCATTTCATCTGATGGTCAATAGCAACAATTATGTATTGTTACTTGGGCTACTCATAAACAAGTGGCTGACAACATCAAATAACGCGGTATGACAGTCTCAGTCAGGGTTGATTAATTAATATTACATCTGACTTCATGGGCTTTGCAATTTTTCATTAATGGCATTTTTATTTACATCTTGGATATCAAAAACATGGAATCCAAATAGTATCTGATCCAAATTAATTCCAGTGTTTTGGTCAATAAACCATGCCTGATGGCTTGTAGGCATACGTAATGATATCCACTCATCTGGAAGGTTTTTGGAAAATTCTTCACTGCCCAAGAGCTTAAATTTGTAAAAACTCCATTCTGATATTCAGTGTCATTCAATGCTCTCTCAATCGCCTTTTTTACTTCAGTTGGCTTATTTTTGTACTTTGATTACTCATTTTCTCATGGAGCTCATTGGCCAAGCTGCCCAGAACAGCCACAATAGGAAATTGTGGTAGTCTGTCTGCGTTTTGGTGGGCTGCTCCGGCTTTATGAATGATTTCATAGCTGTACTCTGTAGTTTCAGAGCCCAGCAGGAGAAACGTCCCTCAGGCTTCTTGAGGTTTTAGCCAGCGTAATGAGCTGTAATCCATCACTACTTGAGATTTGGTGCCATGGATGTACACCAAAATTTATTTATAAGCGTAGATCACAGCCAAAAACTCATGTTCAATCACCATATAGTTATGCCCATGCTTATTGAGCTTCCTGCTGCAATAAGCAACTGTATGTTACTCCCCATCATCACTGATCTTGGATAACACGCCCCCAATTGTGGTCAATGAGACAACAGTTTGTACGATGAATGGCTTGCTGAATTTAGAGATTGGAGGATGGGCGCCGTTCTCAGCATGATCTAATGCTTTAAAGGCTGCTGACATTTAGCTTCTTAGCAAAAACGAACTTCCTATAGCAAATGGAATAGGGGCTCAGCAATCATATCAAACCCTTCAATGAATCTTTGATAATATTATACCATGCCTAAGAATACTTGAGCATCACTCATACTTTTTTTCTTGAAGGTTGTTTATCGCCTCCACCCTTTGAGGTTGAGGTCACAAGCCATTGGGATCAATGATGAATCTAGGATATTCCATTGTTCTTTAGAAAAGAAATTTTCTAGATTTTATCTTCAGAATGGCTTTAAACAGTCGTTTAGACACTTGTTTCAGGTGCTCCAGATGTTCAAAAAGCGTCCGCAAGAAGACATTAATAGCATTTATGTACAACAGTACACAGGATAATCTAAGATACCCTGAAATGGTGTCCATTGCGCGCTGAAATCTCGCCGTTGCATTACACATACCTATTGGCATGCGCGTTGGATGGAATAGCCCTTGCACAGTGATAATTGTGTACTTCTACTATTACTCTCTAGGAAATTTGATTGCAGTATCTGGAGATAAGGACCATCTTGGTAAGGTACTTATCCCCTCCCAGATTGTCCAAGTCGTCATAAGATATGGGCAGGGGTAAGAATCCTTTTCATAATGACGTTGAGGCAACAATAATGGATTACAGCTAGATTTCTAACATCTATTTATTTATGATTAAAACTGGGCTGGCTCACGGGCTTTTTGAGGTCATGATCATTCTGCTTTTCAGTAATTTGTCGAACTCTTTTCTGACTACTTCATTGCTAGCCTGGGAAAGTCAAATTGGCCTCATTATAATAGGCACATGGTCTCCAATGTCAATGAAATGCTGTATTTTTTTCGCACAACATGAACCTTGTCTTCTTTAGCAAAAATTTTGAAGTATAATTAAAACAACTCCAGAGCTTCATCCTTCTGTTGTTCTGATAATATAGTAAATGACTCAAAGGGAATTACAGCATGTGCCTCAAGATTCTCAGTTGGGAACCTGAACTCAGAAAAATCAACAAATTTGACAGCCAATTTTAACTCATTCTTCATAAACGGATGTACAAACGCGACCACATGATATTTTTTGACCTTGATATCTCAATTGGACATAATTTGCTATTGGACGTCAATTTTCACATGCCCTGTTATAAGTATTCCGAGTGCTACGCTAGATTTCACCCCAAGAATGATTCCAAAACAGTAAAAACATCCCTGTATATTATTTCTAGAAAGTCCAGCTTAATCTCAGTACTCATAACCAGTTGATGGCCTAGAGTTACTGTCATGTACTTTAACTATTAGTGAAATTCCTTTTTTCATTTATGGTAGTCAGCATTTGTCAGCTTCAGTTTCCCTGCTGAGCATATCCCTTTGGTATTATCCCATTGGCAAGATATATTAATCAAGGAAAGGACACCCCAGTTGTATAATAGGTACCTCTACCACTGCCTCCCTGAGTTTAATTTCTGGTAAAGGAACTTTGGGAAGGGGACAATTATGACTGTGTTGGCGTTGCACACAATCCCCAAACTGAAATATCAATTAGAAAAGGCGGTCCATGGAGTTCCTGACCCATCATACGCCGCACATGGAGGTTCTCCAAATTTTATCCTCCTTTTCCACTCATTTAATTTCCCATTAATTGGTGTGGTATCATCCCCAGGTCAGCCCACCTCAAGTAAAATTAAAGATATATTAATCAAGTTTCATCAACGGCTAATGGGCTTTATATTAGTATGACAGTAGTAAATTGGAAGTGATTGTCCCAATTTTGTCAAGATGTTTTCTTTAAATTTGCACGAGATCCCATAGGTCCTTAGAAAACTAATTCCAATTAATATATCGTAATTAGTTTTGGGGAGCATTATTGTGGGTGCAGCTACTACAAGAGCTCCAAACTGCAGCGGCAGGGCACTTTAAGCTCCTTCGCTCTTAGTGCCATTGAGGCACGCTGTCCCATATTATTGATGATGGTCAATGTCAGGAGCAACTTTTAACTTCTTGACCAGCTTGAAGGAGACAACTTTCTTGGGTTCTCTGCTATTGACATTAACTATAACCTTGACTTTTTTGACCAGAATATCAACGTAAGTGCACTCAGAAAAAGAAGAATCAATATAGTTTACTAAGTGGATATGAGAAAAATTCAAAGACTTAAGTGTGTGATTCAGAGTATTTCTGATGCTAGTACATTTAATGAGTGTATCTATTGGCATAGTTAAAATCACTCTCTTCAAGCTCTGGGTATCTGTTATAATAATTGGACCTTTGCTGAGATATTCTCAATTATTTGTTGCACATACGGTTTGATGACTACACCAGAGGATTCAGGTATAACAACCTTCCTCTTAGAGCGGGTCACCGCATGTACATTTTTAGAGTCTTCATTAGGTACTATAATAAGTTTCATCACACTGGTAATCAAAGCCCTGTGGCTGGCATACTCTTTTCAATCAGGTGGGACTGGTGTTTATGGTACAATAGAGCGTCCCTCATCTATTGTGCTTGTTATTTTCCCTCCTTCTGCGCGATATCTGGAAGTACTACATTGACACTGCGTTGATGGCATCTGGAGGCATAGTGCCCTTTATAAGTGCAGTTGTAGCAAGTGATCCTATTTAATGGGCGTAGTATCTTTGCGTTTTTAGTTGGCTCAGTTTTAACAAGAAGATAACTACTAATCTTCTTATTGTTTTTGAAGAATTTTCCTGTAGATGCTGCAGGTTCTGATATGTATCCAGTATTGGGAGGGCCATAGTTTTGTGAGCATATGCTCAGGTAATCAACCAATTTGGCCATCACAAGGTTTTTCATGAAATCAGGCAATAAGGTGTTTACCAGATTTTGGTAAAGTTGTACAGCATGTAGTAATGCAATATTGGCATTAAAATTGGTCATGGCCTTCACGCCTAGGAGGACTTGGTATTTTCAAAAGAATTGTTCCATGAAGTAATCAATCGTTTTGACTTTCTTAAAGCTAATGTTTATAATTTAAATTTTCCAGTTGAAACTCATTCCAGACCTCCAATTTTGTGAAGTACAACCTCTTTGTCTTCAGCATAGGTTGGATTTCGTTCAAGTGAGGCATAATTAGCTCGATGATCCACTCATCTAAGCAAATGGTAATAATTCCACTTTGTTGTGGTCACTAGCCCCATACATGGCCATTTCAAATCTTTTAACAAAAGTGACCACGCTTTCATTCTTATCAAAAGCAGGCAGGTTTGACGGTTTGTAATTATCATTCTTCCACCCATGGTAATCGCAATTACTTCTTTACTGGCTTGAATCAGGTGTCTCAGGGCGCTGGGGCGTTGCACCATGGTTGGTAAAACTTGGGTTGTCCAAAGAAACCATATTGCTTGGCATTTGCCAATATGGACCAGCATCATTTTCAGTAGCTTCTACCAAATCTTCATCCTCATATTATTCAAAAATATGTCCAGTCAAATCTTCATGGCACATTGGCAACACCCATTGTCCAATGCTCTGATTTGACAATCAATTTCGTTTTCCCAATCTATATGGTTTTAATTTTTCAAATTCAGTTTTGCAATCTCATCAACTAGACTAGTAGTTTGTAATACCAGTATGAACTAAAATGATAATTTTCCTTGATTGATTTTCTTGTAATGGTTCACTTCCTCATGGAAAATATTGTTTGACTCATTAATAGAGATAATATGCTCGTTGAGATTATTTTTTAGCCCTAGGTAGTCCCAACCTACAGGGGGGATACACCGATCTCTTGTTAAGATTATTAATGTCAATTTAACCAATTGACAGAGTCCTGAAAATTTTTATTCTACGCCCATTGGCCCTCAAAGTTTGTGCGCCATTAGTTGAGTTTCTCTTTGAAATTATTTTTCATATGCATAATTTGGGCGCTCAATTGTTAATACTGATCATGAATATCACTGTTATGGTTTAGTTGCACCTCTTGTCCTTCATGGTTGAGTCTCATGGACTCTGAAGCATTAATAAAAGTTGAGTGATATCGTTAACCCAAGCTTGAGTGACTCCTTTTTCCCTTTTGAAGTTGTCAAAAATGGGATGCAATCTTACATTCAGCTTTTGTGCTAATTTGGACACCCAAAATTAGCCCAAGTGGCTAGGTTTTAATCCACCTCCAGGCTAGAATGGTCCTTGGCAAAGGGGGGGGGGGGGGGGGGGGGGGGGGGGGGGGGGGGGGGGGGGGGGGGGGGGGGGGGGGGGGGGGGGGGGGGGGGGGGGGGGGGGGGGGGGGGGGGGGGGGGGGGGGGGGATTATCTTATAATATCTTGTTCAGTATTTAAGCCACCTGGCTGGAGTTGCATGGAAAAGTTTATAAACTCAGTGATGGCTGCGTGATGGTGGGCGATGGTCACATGAAAATTTCTGAAGTTAGAGTGGTTATAATAAAGCATTGAGCGATGTTCTCTATCCCAATTAAATTGTTTCATACTTAAGCTGCACTCATCTTGTGTGAGCTAGATATCTCGTCCACAGAACATCTTGCCGTCTTTGATGATAAAGGGGTTTGCTTCTGTTATCCACGGACCCTTGTTTATTTGATACCCTATCAACAGCTGATGTTCTAGAAGTTCAAGCTATTCATGTGAAATGGGTTCATTAGTATAGTTAATGATGGGCATATCGTTCCAGTTGATCTGGGACACAGTCAACTCAGTATTCCCATTGGGCCTGGTATGTATTCTAAATAAATGGTTAGATTTGCTTCCATGTTCAGCATGTTCACCATCTGCATTCCTAGCCAAGAGCACCAATTGTTGAAGTTTTGGCCAGCTTCAAATGGTCTAGTTATTCATCTGGGATAAGGTTGTAGTTACAAACGCCTATTGTATAAAGATGATAGCCCAGACGATGATAGTGATTCAGATATAGACTCCTTATTGATAACACTTTAAGGCTGTACTCTCCTGTCATTTACTTGTATAACGGCTCTCTGCCCTATAATTTTTGATAACAAGAAATTTCTCGACTTAATACAGCTGTTTATATAGAATACAACAAGTTTGTATATTAAACTAACAAACGATTATTGGAATAAAAGATTAGCTTTACTTATCAAGTATTGAAAAGATTTTTAGGGCTTGATGTTACCTATATCTAAACCGATGGCACCCTGAATTTACCTCCACTTAACTAGCATCTCACAGTGCAAGTGATCATAGGCCTATAATACATTTGAAGTCCTTCTGTAATCTATCTCAGCCCCATGGTTAGTGTCCCAATGACACAATTAATTCAGGACAGCGTTTCTACTGAAGCTTCCAATAAATAGCTAGCCCATCGCTCCTCTTAATCTGTGGTAGCACATACCATGGCAGTTTTACCACTAATCGGTAATTAATTTAATTGTAAACTTGATTTACATTAAAAACTAATTTTGATACAGATCAACAAAGCTCTCAATCTTAGTATATTAAGTTGACTATCATTAAGTTTGACTTAACTGTAAAGCATATGATCTCAGGTTATCAAGTCAAAATATAATTAAGTGGAATTGATAGGCCACAAATTAAAGTTTTTAATATGCTTATGATACTTTTGGTCCTTAATTAAGATATCTTTGATATTATATATGATAAATTAGGTATAAGCTAATATTATTATATCCCCTATCGAATTACCTGACAATTCTGGTCCAGTCAACCTTTCAACACTCATGATGGAGTCATTTTAAGGGAGAGTTGGGAGGTAAAGCTGGTGAACTGGACCACCAGTTTGGCCTCATCTGGAAAGTGAGTTTAAATAGTTGGAATAATATTAGACTTTTAAATTAAAGGCAGATATGCTGTTGTCATGGCGTGGGCTTCACAAGAGAAGCCAAGATCAAAGTACCTTTTAAAAGATGAAAATCTAAATTTGGAAAGTTTGTAAACCGTTTTATCCATCTAAATGATGGCCGTGCTCCCATGTTGGAAGAGGTTCCCCACTTGAACCAAAGGCCAAAATGCATGTTGCTCTGAAGGAGCACCAGGGGGCTTCTGAGCAGTGCATGGGAGCATCTGAGGTGGTGGTTAGATCCCAAGGATGGACGTAGCAACCAGAAGTGTTTGTGGGTCAGGCTTGGCCATCCTGAAGGCATTTTTGTGGTGGCCAATAATCTCTAGGAGGAAGTTCACCGCCATCTCATTCAGGTGCAGCAGTCATCAATCAAGTAAACCTATGCTAGGTTTATTATAGACAAAAAGGAAGTTAAAAGTAAAACATTTTTAAAATTTCTAATTTGATTAAATAAGTGTTAGAAGCAAAAAGAGAGATTTTTAAGTTAATTACTACTTAAAAGTAGACCAATCGAGTTTATCTCAAAAGTTGCATTTCAACTTAAATTTGGATTTTCCAAATCCAAGTTGAATTTTTAAAAGGAATTTTGGTTTTTTCAGTTTTGGACGCTAGGTTGTGCCTTGTCTAAATTGTAGATTAGGTTCATACGATCCTAATCAATGATTCAGGTGTGGTCCTCAAAGGTCAGCCATTAAAAGGCGTGCCCACCAATTCCAAAGCTCACTTCAGAATTTTACCCCTAGCTTTCCCTCCTGGAGAGCATTGACAGTTGCTCCCCAGACGAGCTCTGTTTGGTGGGCCCTTTTTATCGCCAAGATAAAAATAAAGGTTGTTTTGGGATTAACATACCTTGCTTACCTGTTGGTCTTTTTTGGGTATCTAGTTCCAAGGAGCTTTCATGTGGTTGGGTCAGATCAACCACTATTCAAACTTTGCATAACTACTTGTTTTAAGAAAGTTAGTACTGTTGGTGCCCCAAACCTCTCCCTATTCAAAGTTAGTCTGCCTTGAAGCTGCTGCCTGCGCCAAAGCATCATTTATTATATGGCGGTCATAAACTGGTATTTCCCAAGTGTTACATAATTCTGAAGTCAAATGTGCACTACACGCCTCCAATTCCCAGTTTGGCTGACCTCAGTGGTCATTTGGTCCCAGTTGTCAAGATACCAGCACCAGTGGGAGCTAGTGACTGATGGCCGACCCCGGACACAAAGTGACCATCAGCTGAAAATCCCAGTGTGGCCTCCCGCTTACCAGGGATTCAGTTGGCACCAAGGGTACCTGTCCCAGCAGGGCTCCCTCACCAATGGATGGTCCACCCAGAAAGGGGATGGCCGTCCAGCCACACTGAACTGTGCGCACCTCTTGCACTTCTGTTGGAGAAAGCACCTTCCTGGTCATGATGGGAAAACCATCACCAAAAGGAGCCTGGGAGGGGGAGCAACACAGCCACATGCTGGGCGTGCATCCTCGTGCTGGGTGGGCTGATTCTGGCAGCCCAGTCACAATTTGCCCTCATCATTTGTCTTTCCCCTTGAGGGGCCCAGAGTTTCTCTGGGATAATTTTCCTGGGGCTTTAGGTAACTCGCCCCAGAAAGCCCTTGTCATGGCGGCCCTCCGCTCTGGAGCCCCTCTTTGGGGAGGGGCCCTTCTCTAGTGGTGGGGTAATGTAACAATCAAGTTCATCTTGATTGTTGAATTTTGACTCAAATTCAGATTTTCCAAATCTGAGTTGAATAATTTAAAAGTACTTTTGGTTTGTTCAGTTCTGGGCGCAGGGTTGTGCCTCACCTGAATTGTAGATTAAGCTCATATGAGCCTAATCAATGATCCAGGTGTGGACCCCAAAGGGCAGCCGTTAAAAGGCATGCCCGCCAATTCTGAAGCTCACTTCAGAATTCTACCCCTAGCTTTTCCTCCTGGAGAGCATTGTCAGTTGCTCCCCAGACGAGCTCTGTTTGGTGGGCCCTTTTTATCACCAGAATAAAAATAAAGGTTGTTTTGGGATTAGCATACCTTGCTTACCTGTTGGGCTTTTTTAGGTATCTAGTTCCAAGGAGCTTTCATGTGGTTGGGTCAGATCAACCACTATTCAAACTTTGCATAACTATTTGGTGTAAGAATGTTAGTGCTGTCAGTGCCCCAAACTTCTCCCTATTCGAAGTTAGTCTGTCTTGGAGCTGCTGCCTGCGCCAAAGCATCATTTATTATATGGAAGTCAGAAACTGGGACTTCCCAAATGTTACAAAAGCTTCGATGTTGTTCAAGTACACCAAAACGCAAGGCAGCTTCAGGGTACTCAAATTATAATCTATCACACTTTGGTAAGTTGCCGGTGTATTACACAATCCTTGAGGCATTTTCATCAGCTGGTATAATCCTTGTGCGTGACTATTGCACATTTCTCTTGGTCTTCTTTTAGAAAGTTTATCTGCCAATACCTCAAGATCAAATCCATTGCCAAAAAGAACTTGGCTTCCCATAGGCGATCAAGCGCGTTGTTTATCCTTGGCAGTGGATACAAATCCTTCTTAGTGATTTTATCAAATTTTTGGTAATCAATCACCACTTTATTTGACCCATTCTTTTTAAAATAGGGATTGGACTCACCATGGACTCAACAAGTGTACAAGGATCCCATGCCATCAACTTTACTGAATTCTTCTCTGACTACTGCTTCAACAGCCATTGTTGATGGAAAGGGCACATTCATACCTATAAGATATTCTCAAGTGTCAACCTTATAGATCACATTTATTAGTACATCCAAGGTCATTATCATCCTGGGCAGATATAACCCAATATTCGTAATTAATCGTAGCACTTCCTCCTGCTAATGTTCTGATAATCCAGCCAGTTGCTCTCAATCAACCATTATGTTAATGCTTTGGGAAGCATGCATCGATAATCCCATCTCTGTTAGCTTTCAAAGTCATGGAACATTCTGATTTTCCTTCAAATTAAATGTGAAAACACAATAATTTGTTTATTTTAGATTTATTGGTTTTTCGCTCAGATTGATCAGTAGTACCTGGATTTCACTGTGGCCAGCATTTATAATCCCTGGAGCTACCCAAGTCATAAATTCAAAGTTTTCCATAAGGTGACGACTTATCCATATAAATGGTTTCGGGATTTATTATGTTAGCCCTGCGGTAACCTTTTTTGCATACCCAATTGAATAGTATTTGATGTTTTTGTAATTAACAGCACCCACGGTTTTCAAGAATCTAATTTGGCATTTCCCTTATTTTTCTTTCAACTAACTTTTTTTGGATGAGGATTGTGCCGTCATTGTAAATTAGATTTAGAAAACTATTCTTTATCATTAGCGGAGTTTCAACTTTCTGCTGATATACCAAGGCAGGGTTTGCCCAAAATTATTAAGGTATTCTCCTCAAAAATTTCATTTACTACCATACTTTCCCTGAAATTCCATTCCAATAATGATGTTATAATTTTGATTTGCAATACTATGCAGAGAGCTCATAGCATTAAAAATCCAAATCAAAGGGTCATTGCACTGTATGCTCCACAAGGTGTTGTGGTATGCAGTCCAGTGGCACCATATTCCTTTCAGTTCCTAATCTGGAAATATTCTTTACTTCACAAACTTTGGTGAAACAATATTGATGAGCACTTCGCTGTTAATTATCACCCATACTTCTACTCAATTGACTATAATTTCCACACAAGTAAACTCTGAGTATTGTAATAAAGTGTTCCCTGAGTGAATTGCGCCATTATTCACCAGATCTAGAGTGTGAATTAACTGCGTGGATAATCTTGGAAATAAATCCTTAATCAAACTTATAGGGAGAGATATGTTTGCTTCATCAAGTCTCATCTAAAGTAGTTTGTCCATACTTTCATGCGGTTTTGATCTTTTCCACCAACCGGTGAGTGTATGGCCAAAAAAACTTCTTTCAAGTCTTTATGGTTAATAACCTTCACCTTTGCTCAGGTAATTGTATTTATGTCCAAAGTAAACACCTGTAGCATGGATCAGGTGTGTCTTCATCCACAGATAAATCATAGAATCAATGTTATTGCTCAGTATGTCAGGGTGTTCAAAATTGAATGAAGCGCTAGAATGTGCCATATCTAGACTGCTGGTCCTTTTCCTGAGTCTTTAATCGTTTTCTTTTATATAGCCTGCATTAGGGTAGCTTGCTCTCAAAACTTATTCTGACATTGAGTGACTAAGTACTCAATTTTTCCACATTGGTAGCAGCGGGTTTTTAGTTCTATCCATTCGTTTTCTGTCCTTTGGGCTTACTTCCCATTACAACTCAAATCTGTTGGTCCTTATTGGTCTCAGCAAATTTCATAATATACTGAGTTCTGAAAGGTATAGTTTTAAAGTTCATTCAGGTGCTTTAAATGTTGCTCCTATCATATTGAGATGATTCATCTTCTGTTTTATAGAAGTCTGGCTTATAAGCGCTGACGCCATAATGTGAAGCAACTCTTTGTGGGCCAAAGTGCCGCTTGCATTGCTATGAGCACATCAAAATTTGATAATAAATTGGCACTGGTCAGGATCTACAACATCTGGAAAATCTGGTCAGCGAAAGCTACTAATGTTTTGTCCTTTCTAAACTAGATTTCCATAAACTCCTGTTTATTGTTGACCATTCAAGTAGGACTAATGAACTCAGTCATGATACCCTTCTTGAATTACTGTACGTCCAATTGTCCCCATTAAGATTGGGAACCACCAGATTTTGACAATTGGTGTCTAAGAAGTTCATTATGGTTACTGCTTTCTGTTGGTCCCTATATCTGAACATTGTCAAATCAAAAAGGCGGAAAAATGCTGGTACATTATCCCAGTGAACTTTAGGTAATTTCGGCATATTCTTAAAATTCTTTTGTCTCCACTGGCAGGGGATTCCTGTCCGGCAACCTGACAATGATAGGGGTATTTTGGGGTCATCTCCAAACTTGCAGTGAAAGATACAGGCATATTTTTTTGGTGGTTGAACTTTAACAACTGGATTTTTATGCATGTTTATGTCATATTTTGTTCTCCTCCATTTTGCCACAATCACATTTGTACTTTTTAAGTTCTTCTAAGCACTTTAGCATTTGCGTCATGTCTTCATACATTTGGCATTACATTCTCTATCCACTTCTCATTCAGTTCTCTAAAATAATATTCTTAAATTAATTCATTCTGCTTTCATTTTAATGAAAAGACCTTCCCATAAAGATTGTATTGACCTTTTCAACTTGTTCAATTTCCTCTTCAGCTTTTGTTGCTCACTCTTTCAAAGCAGTGAAATCAGTTTATGCCACTGAGTTCAGCGCATTCTTACCGATGGTATTCAATTCCATCCAGAGCTTATTAAGTTCACTTTTGTATACCATTGCTGATAACTTCTATTATATTTGGCTTGAAAACTTAACTACCCCTATAGTGAGCACCAAAAACTATATTTTTGAGAGCTGTGTACTCAGTTACCTTTGTAATCAGCACCAAATGTAGATGTTTTAATTGAGTTTCTCTCCTTAGATCTCAAGTCTAATACACAGGTTTTAATATGTGAGTTGATATAGGGTATTGGTATAGTTGAATAGGTTAGATATTATAGAAACTAAAGCCATAGTTGAGCTTTACAAGTATAAGTTGAGTTTTGTGTCCAACGCTAGACTGGTGCTAACGCTCTTTCTCTCTTCATGCAGAAGCAGGCGAGTAATTAATGGCAATTTAAAAAGGGAACTTTTTTCCTCCAACTCTTTCCTCAAGAATTGGCACCTGACAATAGATAAGATAATTCTCTTCTCTTCCAATCTATTCCAAGAACATACAAAAATATGTAAAACTATTAATTTGCTACTTTTAATACTGTTTTATTTACTTAAAATTAAGGAAAATTATAGGGGATCTGGGCCCAACTCTTCAATTTGACGCCTCATTTGGAAACGACATCCGTAGCTAATGGATTAGCCCCCTGAAGTTGCACCCATGATGATCTTCCTCATCAGCCTAGTCAGATTTAACGCCAACTAGAAATGCAACCTCTTCTGGTGATATTGCCTAACGTGTACCCACAATATCATTTGACCTCAGATGAGTACTTTATTTAGGCAGCAACCTTATTTTGTAATGAGACTTTTACCTATCAGCAACAGGACCATTACCTAAAAGCTAAACCATGAGCTACTACAAGAAGCATTGTTGATGCCTCAGTAATTAACTTAAATCCCTGAGCTGATTAGCAAAAAAACTTTGATCAACTAATATAATAGAATTAGCAATTATTACATGAAAAATAAACCATATAGTAAATGCAACGCCCGGGATCATCCCAGATTCAACTAACTTAATTCAATAGGATAAAATCCCGGCGGATTAGATTATTCTTATCAAGGGATTTCCAAACAATAGTAATCATTAAGATGATAACTCCCATATTTACTATTAGATCTTATCTCCTAGAGGGCAAGCAGCTATAACATAATCTAATCAGTTGGGTAATATGTGCATATTGAAATCCCAACAGCTCCATACAGATTAGTGGTTAATTAGGAGATGATTTTATCCATGGTAAGAGATCCAACGGTATGATTAGAATTAAAGCAAAAATAAGTTTAATAATCTAGTCTGATTATATATCTAATTTCATTTTCAAAAAGAACCATAACTGATAGTGTTTTAGCATGCTTTTGCGATATAAACTTAAAGAAATCAAATCCTCTATAAATATTCAGTAATATTAACCTTAAGCTTTATCTGTCAAAAAGGTAAAATTAAGCTCAACCCTTGCGGCTTGGCTGCGTTTCTTTACACTTTAGGAGAACGGAAACCCACAGTCTTTCTTCTCAGACCCTCTTGGACAACACTGACCCAAGGTATACCATAGATGAGAGTTGGGCTACAGCCTTTCCATAAAAATCATCTCCTTCTTACCACTTCCCAGTTCAGCCCCTGGAATTCTATCTTAGTAGACTCCCCATTCTATACAATGAGCTCAAACAGTTTAATATCCCACCCCCCTTGATGAAAATTTCCTTCTCCAGTTCTCCATATTAAGAGCATTTACCACCTTCTGGACTAAATAACGTTAATATGACCCCACTATTATGCTTTAGGGTCCAATCACCCCTAGGGCTGAAGTTTCAGGCTGTTTACTACATAGGGACTGTCCAGTGAAAGCCAAAAATAGCAGATCCCTCATGGGATTTTAACTAATTTCAAATTAATCCTGCTCTTCACTTCCATTTTTATATATATTTATTTTGTTGGTTATATCTAAAGCTTACTTTTATCTTTGAATCAAATTCATGCTTTTGACTTAATCCTGGCATTAGGGGGTAACGAAGCCTCATTCAAGTACCAAGTTTTGCATTACTGAGCGCTTATATAAATGTTTTTACCTCCATTGTCATATTCTGTTCATCTTTTTGCGCTAATTTTCTTAGTTTACTTTCTCAGTGAATATACTTCTAAGATCATAAATAATGCTTTATATTGATACTAAACTCAGGTAGCCCTGCGACTTGTATAGGTCACCTATCAACTACTAAGGACCATTCAAATGGAAGTATGTTGTTTGCATAAAGCATTCTTACTTTGTTGACTTCCCCTACGCTAACTTTTATTGTTAGTGGCCGCTCTCAACATTTTGGACTAGTTGCAGTAATTTACATGTCTGAAGCAGCTTTACAATCTTATGGATTATTCTTGACTGAATTTTCCTACTGTTTAGAAGCCTTAACCACAAATATAGAGAAGTTTGTCATCCTAAAAGTTCTTTCAACTCCTGAAATTATAACAATTTAGACTCATGATAGTTTCTACTTCTGTTCTATGCATAATACTGGGGTAATTGTTATGATTATAGACGCATACCATCCCCTTGTTTCAACTCATTTTTATGTGATCAAAATTAATAGAATGGCGTTGACCTTAGCATTCTGGGATCCCCTATAATTGATGACTAACTCAATCTAGGAGGCCAGTCCCAAGGTAACAGGATTTTTTTAAAAACATACAGAGATGTTGATACTCTATTAGCCTCTTGATAAACTCAAATACATCGTCAGTTCTAATGCAACTGTAAAAGATTCAATAAGTAAAAATAAGCAGAAAAGGATGCAATAGGCTGTAAGGTTGATAGCAGCAGGCATTAACAAAGCAGGGAAGTGACTGCTTATATTAAGATTAATAGAAAGAGTTCTGGCACTTGTGTAGAAGATGAAAATAGAAATAGTTGCCCTGGGAATTGACAAGATTAGAGTGACACATTGCAAAAAAACTGGTATTAGGACAAATGGGGAGCATGGAGCCTGATGTATTAATTAAGGGCCTTGGGATAGCGTCATGGTGTCAATGGTTGTAAACACAAGAGTGATGCAATCAAGAAAAAGCTGAACTGGAAATGAAGAACTGGGTGGATCTACTCAGAAGTTCTCTTTCCTGGATGATTTACTATAAAAGGGATGTCCCTTGATAAGTGCAAGAAACCTTAATTTCACAAGCCCAAGAACAATAAACAATACTCTAAGAATCAAGTGTAAAGCTAATAAAACTAAATAATTGGATAAAGGTATAACCAAGCTAAAAACTAAACCCAGGGTGTTACTATTTGGGCAACCAATCATAGGATATTGACTTCAGACAAAATACCCATATGGTTAATAGACCTCGCCGCTAACCTCTTGTCACGCTATCTGTATCCTTTGGTAGATCATTTCCAATCATTACTTTATAAGAATTTTATTAGCATTTTCCAACTCAAAACTAAGCGATTCTTAATTAATTATGCACATCTGACTTTCAATGGATCATTTCCTACTCGCTCATTGACTAAAAGGTCCAATTCCCCAAACTAATTCCCTTCTTGTCAATCAGAGATTTAAGAATTACTCAGTAAAATTTGCCACAAGCATCCCCATTGACCAATAAACCTTAAAATGCACCCAACGTTGGAAAGAAGAGCACCAAAATGTGCCAAATGTTGAACAGACGACTGTCAAGTTTCAGGAACGTTTATTAACAGCCTATTAGTATTTAATAAGTAGGAAATGCTAAAAGTTTTGGGGACTGAATGGAAGGCTGACCCACTAGAGGTCAGGGTATAAATTTGAAAAGCCTGGCATCTGAATGAGGACAAAAGTGGTGACGCACATTCTGGTATATACCATCACCAGCAGATTTTTGGTTTACACTCACATCAATGGATCTCCAGGCTGGAAGTACCCAACAATACTATGTAAGATTTGGATAATTCTTATTTATATAAAAGTTTTTTACATCAAGCTTTACATTTTCTTGGGGTATAATGTCTTCACACAGTTGTGTTTATTGTAGTGCAAATATACCTGTGCCTATCTTGACCAGTTATAAGGGGAGGATACCCAAGTAATAGAGTAGGGACCTCTCCCGCTGCCTCCCCAAGTTTGATTCCAGTACTGGAACTTTGGGTAGGGGACAATTATGGCTGTGTTGGTGTTGCGCACCAATGCCCTGAACTGAGATAGCGAATAGCAAAGGCGGTCCATGGAGTTCCTGGCCTATCATATGCCACACGTGGAGGTTTTCCAGATTTTATCCTCCTTTCCCATTCATTCAATTTCCCTTAATTAGTGCGGTATCATCCCCAGGTCAGCCTACCTCGAATAAAATAATTAAATCTTGACCAGTTATAGTCTTGATTACAACACAGAGTATACTACTTGTTGACACCCTCAAGGAAAGGTAACACCTTTTTGTTGTACTTTAGTTGAGGTACTAAATTTATTAGATGAATGCTCAACTATAATTGATGTAAGTAAATTGTATTTCTAGAAATATAATTGTGGATATTTAGATGTTTTAGGATTAGGGTGTTTTCTTATCAAGTGAAATTAAACTAGCATTCTTCAAAAAATGGTTATACAGAAAATATTCAAGGTAAGATATGTAAGCCCCTTGTAGACTTGATTAAAGTATCATTGCCACCTTAGCATAGCCCAGATCAATAAATTCCCATACCCTTAAAGTGAAGAATGCCCTTCACTGGCATGCGGTTTATTGACTTCCCTAGACTAATGGGGCTCCCCTAGAACTTTGTCAGGTTTGCCACATTACCCATAATTAGAGGCGGGATATCTTAACTATGATAAAAATATGCCTCTCATATTATTTGATATAAATACAAGAATATGGGTTGCAACAAGAGGAGGCGCACAGAAAAAGGTCTTACCCAACTAATGTCACAGGAGATTTCGGGGATGAAAGGTGGAAAGATGAAGATCATCACTCACATAGATAGGCAGCGCTTACCATAGAAAAAGAATTATCATAATTCCTAGTAGAAGGCCCTAGATGCATAAATGAGGTCACCCAATTACATCAGGCCACACATGCCCAGGTGAGTCAGATAAACCTATGATACAAGGGAAAATATGCATGAAGCAAAAAGGTCTTTGGCAGAAGGATTAAACTAGGATGTAAAGTGGTCATTCTGTAGTAATCAAGAAATATTGACAGATAAAGTGATAAAGGTGGAAAGGGAAATTGCTGCTATTGGTAAGTGACAAGTGAATAGAACCAGCACTAAGATGTAAAAGGAAAATGAGCAAAAGGAGTCTATAAGGTGGTGATGTAGTGGTTCAGGATGTGACGGTTGAGGTTTTCCTTAACACCATACTGCCCTGGTCTTTGATAAGATAGGACAAGGTGGTGTGGATAGAGAAGAAGGTGAGGGAGTGTTAAATCTAGCTAGGCACAGAAAGGGGTTGAGACTGAGGTAGGTCAACGGTTGGGAATTATGTCAGGTCTAGGATAAAACAAGGTGATGGGAGATGGGTGAATTCGAGGTTCAAGTCGTAATTAAGTCAGAACTGCAATAATGGGTGTGGTGGTTCAGCCAGCAGGAAATTCTATTGGGCCTAGGAAAATGGGGGTCTGGTGATTGAATATTCCAAAGGGCAGAGTGTCAAGCATGACGGAGGATTATGAATTATTGTTGCAGCAGAAGGCTATGAGGAAAGGGACCTGAAAACTGGAGGTTCTTTAGCTCCGTCTCCTATTGAACTGCCTAAATTTGACATTAAAAGCTTCTAGGTTTAAAGCCCTATCTATCTTATTATTGTCTTTTGGGGTTTGCCTTGTTGTACTTTGAGTAACCGTGGCCATGTTTGGCAATACACAAGCAGGAGGTGGACTTTGAGAGTGAGCTTGGGAGGGCTATTGCCTCCTTATACACCTTGCCTTGGAGGCAGGACATTTTACTCAGGGTAAGAATACTTGCGACTGTTCTAAGAGATGCTCATCCACAGCACCTGTAGCACACGCACCAGAAGAATGGTTAGGAGCCCTAACCGACCTTTGGCCTTTAACTTGGTACCTGCTTCCTAATTCATTCATGGCTCATTGGAAGGAGCCAGAGCGTTACATTTAATGGAACATTTATAATCCTGTCATTGTGGTGGCGAGCAAAAAAGGAGCAAGGGGCAGTTGAGTTTCATGTGTTGTATCCCCATACTGCGACGCTTCT
This sequence comes from Massospora cicadina, assembly GCA_022478985.1. Lineage (NCBI taxonomy): Eukaryota > Fungi > Entomophthoromycota > Entomophthoromycetes > Entomophthorales > Entomophthoraceae > Massospora > Massospora cicadina. Next base: position 14,391 of record JAKSZP010017675.1, on the reverse strand, counting down.
GATGGTGATATTTTAATTGGCGTTTTGCTTTATGAGGTATACAGGGTGCTGGAGTGTGTGTCCTGGAGTGGTGGGAAAGTGTTAGGACTAGTGAATATTGAAGAAAGGATTCCATCATTGCTGAGTTCAGAATATTTGGAGCTGATTCATTAGACGTTTGGCCAGGTTCAGTTCCAGGGGCGGTTGACAAAAGCGGAAGGAGGTGAGAATTCGTTTGCCTTACAGTTGAGCCAAGTTTTGATGACCTTTCCAGTGAAGCAGTTAAGCTGGGTATGAGAACCTTTGGAGGAGCAGTCAGGGTTGCCAGGATCAGCGGAGGAGTGCTTTGATTGGATTGGCCAGGAGGCGTTTCCAGACGAGGTTCAAGATAAACCTGGTTGGTTTTGCTACAGTGCGGCCAGGGAAGGAATACTGTGGAAGAATATGGTCAGATGTTCCGTACACTGGCAAACGCAGCAAAGGCGCCAGAGTCCCAGCTTCCTTGCATGTTCTATCAAAGATTTCAGGCTGATTTATTGTTGGCGATGGTGGCGGTGCAACCTGCAGCAACGTTGGAGAAAGAGCTGGCATTGGTCTTACAGGTGGAGCGGCAGTTAGGATTGGTTCAGGCTCATCAGGAGTTGATGTGGTCTCCAGGGGGTTTCCACGGTCAGGATGCATTGAGGCGGACAGGTTCAGAGCCAGTGCGCAACTTCAAGGGGTTTAGTTACGTGGAGGAGGAAGAGAAGAGTCAGGAGAAACCTGAGGAAGGGTAGAGTTGTCAGAGTTAAGACTCCGGTTGAAGCTCCCATTCAGGTTTCTGAGGTCCAGAAGAAGAATTAGAATGCTCCTTATTATTTTTTCAAGAAACCTGGTGAACTCAGTGTCAAAAAATAAATCGCCTACTTCACTTTATTAACATTTGTTCTTACCAGTGGAGGTGCGTTAAGATCCTGGTAAGAAGGAGTGTGGGAAGGACCTGGCTCTGGTGGATACTGGGGCTGATAAGAATTATGTGGATGCAGAGTGGGCAAGAAGATGTGGATCGCCGTTACAGGAGGATGGATTCATGTTATTGACGGTTGCCACCAAGAGGACTGCGGTCTGGCAGGTGCAGGCCTGGATTCTGTTGAGACAAGGCCTGGATGAGTTCAAAGTAGAATTTCATGCTGTAGCACATCTGCCTCATCCAGTGGTGCTGGGGATGAGGTGGTGGCACCGGTTCCATCCACAATTTGATATGTTGGAGGGGAAAGTGCTGTTGTCTCCTTGGGCTCAGATGTGTGGAAGTGGGAGTTCCAGCCCCAGGGGTCATCAGTAAGGCGTAGGGGGGAAAATCTTCAGTTGCATTGTTGGAGGGTTTACCAGAGGAGTAACAGGATTTTGCATTAGTGTTTGAACCCAAGGGTGAGGCACCCTTTTCGCCTACAGGGAATTTTGTATTTGGTTTTTGGTTCAGGGGAGCATTGAGTTGCCAAGGAGATGCCTAGAATATCCGTTAAATCATTGGCCTATTGAGGTTCCTGATGTCTATGTCCACAAGATTCTATTTCTGGGTTTTATTGTGCCTTCAGATTCTCTTGTGGTTTCTCTAATGCTTCTTGTGTCAAAGGCGAGTTGGGTGATGCGTCCTTGTGTGAATTTCCAGTGGCTCAAAGTGGTGACAGATCCTGACCCATATCCAATGGCTCTCATGGAAGACATTCTACCCATGATTTTGGGGTGTGTGGTGTTCACCAAGTTAGTCTGGTTGATGCTTTTAATCAGATTCCTGTGCATATGGAACATCAGCAATATACCGCATTCAAATGCTACTTGGGGTTTTGAGCATTGGGTTATGCAATTTGGTTTGTGCAAAGCTCCCGCAGTCTTCTAATGTATATTGACTGTGCTTTGGGGGCTTGGTTGGTATGTGTTGCGTTGTTCATATGGAGAATATTCTGGTAAGTTCCAGGTCAGTGCAAGATCATATGAAGTATGTAAGGAGTGTGCTGGAGGTGGTAAGCCAGGCGTGCTTGAAGTTGAAACCATTCAAGTTTAAGTTTAATAGTGACTTGGTGTCCTTCCTAGAAAATGTGTTTTCCAAGGGGATTTAATATGTCCTGATAAGCTGCGAGTAGTGCAGGAATGGAAAGCCCCCAGGAATTGGACTAAGGTGTGGAGTTTTTGGGGTGGTGAACTTTGTGAGGAGGTTTTCCTGAGACTTAGCTGATTGGGCCACGCCATTGACAAGGTTGAAAGGAGATGTACTCTTTTTGGGGGGAGGCTGAGCATGGGCATTCCAGCGGGTGAAACAACTCTGCTTACAGCCCCAAATATGTCCCATCGTGACCCCAGAAAGCGTTTGTAGTGGAGAATGACGCACTAAACTTTGCACTTGGAGTGGTATTGCAGGAGGGTGAAAATGGGGTTGAACCTCCTGTCTGTTACTTCAGCTGGAAGATGGTGCCACTGAGACGAATTACCTGATCTACAATATGGAACTTTTGGCAACAACGGCGACATTGGGGGAGTGGCAACACCATCTATTGTACGCCAGGCGTCTGGTTATGTTCTGGACTGATCATTGAGCCTTATAGTATTATAAGTCCCTGCATCTTATAAATAATAGACAGGCCCAGTGACATTTAATTTGGTTTGGTATGACTTGCGGATTGAGTATAAGCCAGGGAAACAGAACATCTTTCCAGATTTTCTGAGTTGTGATTCAGGATTGGTGTTTTCTGAAGAGGAGTTGGTGAGGTTTAACACAGATACGATGTTGCCATTGAGTCAGTTTGCATTTTCTGAGATTGAAGAGAAGGAGCGTTGGGGAGAGTTCAGACTGCGCAGAAGAAAAGTGAGTTATAATGGTAGATAAGGGATAAGACAAGAGAAGGGGAGGCGAGCAAGAGATATGTGAGGTTCTCAGTCTGTGGAGGTCTTATTTGGCATGAGGAAATGATCTGGGTTTCAGTGATGAGTTTTCAGAATGAGGTGTTGTCAGCTAACCATGATCACCCTTTGCAGGACATCTGATTGGAGAGAAGAGCTAAACTTGTTTCATCATTAGTAATTATGGAGGGGAGTGGGTGCAACGATATGGAAGTATGTGGAGCAATGTGTGATATGTTTGAGATTGAAGTCCCGTCATATGGCACCAGGGGAAATTGAATCCACTTCAGAGTCCATCCAGGCCGTGAGCCCTGTGAGTGTAGATTTCATGACGGGATTGCTCAAATCTTGGAGGATGGACGCCCTAATGATTGTAATGTATCGTCTGAAGAAATATGCAGAGTTTTTACCTTGTGGTCAACCATATTGCAAAGATAGCGGGTCAGGTTTTTATAATTGAGGTTTTTTCTGACATGGGGTGATGGAAATTGTGTCATACTGTGTTCCACAGTTCACATCTCATTTCTGGCTGCATCCTTTAGAAAACTTGAAGATAAATGCTTGCCATTCATCAGCTTACCATCCCCATTTGGATAGCCAAACTGAGAGGGTAAATCAGATATTGGAACAATACTTGAGGTGATACATCTCAGGGCAGCAGAATGATTTGGTGAACTGGGTGAAGTTGGCTCAATTTGCATACAACCAAAAGCACGCATCCATGTTAATGACCCCACTTTTGCAAATCATGGTCAGCACCTGGAGGGAATGGGGCCCCAGGATCAAAGTTGGAATCCAGCAGCAGATGAGCTGTTATGTGAGACCCAGGATACCTTGGGGCTCCTGAGAAAGAATCTGTTGGCGGCAGTCACAGCTTAGAAGAGGAAAGCAGATAGTTTCAGTCATAGGGGAGAGTTCTCAAAAGAGGCGATTAGGTCTTGGTAAACGCTTGGAACTATGCCATACCTGTGAGGAGCTGTAAATTGGGGCCGGTGGGTTTAGGCTCATACCAGGTAGTGAGGGCGGTAAACGAGGTGACGTTTTAGTGAGGTTGCCAGAGGGTCTTGGGCTCATCCAGTATTGCACATGTCACAGCTCAAACCGTCCTGGGGGCAGCTGCCTGAGAGGGCCTCTCCTTTGTTTCCAGTTGGTGGGGTAGGAATATGAAATGGAGGAGATTCTGTACATGAAGGTGGTGCAAGGTTATCAGTCGTTCTTAGTCCAGTGGGTGGGTCACATAGTTGAGGAGGCTACTTACAGATGTATAGAGATTGTGCCCAATGTCCTGGGAGGATCTGAGAGTTCTTCTTATCTAGGTGGGTGACTGTTGAGGTTTTCCCTCAACATCACATTGACCTAATCTTAGATAAGATAGAACAGGCTGGTGTGGATGGAGTAGGAGGTGAGGGAGTGTTGGTTCTGGCGAGGCTACAGAATGGGGTTGAGACTTAGACAGGTCAGCGGTTTGTACTTGTATCAGTGCTAGGATTGAACAAGGTGATGGTGAAATGGGTAAATTTAAGGTTTTAGTTGGATTCAAGTCAGAACTGCACCAAGTCAGAGGTGTGGTTTGTCTAGAAGGTATATTCTGTTAGTTCTAGGATGATGGTAGTTTGTTTAAGAAATATCCCAAAAGACAGTGTCAGAAATGATAAAGAGTCTGAACTATTCTTGCAGAAGAATACTATGAGGAAAGGGAATTATGAACTAGAGGTTCTCTAGTTCCGTTTCCTATTGATTTGTTTAAATGTACACAATAAAGCCTCTAGCTTTGGAGCCTTATTTATCTTATTTTTGTCTATTGGGGTTTATATTGATATATTTTAACTAACAGTGGCCATGTTTGGCAATACACAAGCAGGAGGTGGACTTTGAGAGTGAGCTTGGGAGAGCTATTGCCTCCTTATACACCTTGTCTTGGAGGCAGGACATGTTTCTCAAGGTAAGCATACTTGCGACTGTCCTTTATGGGATGTTCATCCACAGGACCTGTAGCACACGCACTAGAAGAATGGTTAGAAACCCTATCCGCCCTTTGGTCCTTAACTTGGTACCTGCTTCCTAATTCATTCGTGGCTCATTGGAAAGTGCCAGTGCGTTACACAGGAGACCTGATGTGGCGTCAGGTTAGAGATATAAGTGAACATGGTTGGGGAGCCATACTAAGAAAAACAGATGTAAAAAAATTGATAATTAGTATTAGATGAAGAAACTAAACACTGGGGATAGAAGGGTGAGAGGTTTTTAAAATCTTAAAATGTACACATTATCCAGCTTAATGGATTATAAGAATCATCTGCTTTATCTAGTGGGGACAATTATTATGTAAAACCCATAGCGCATGTAAGAGTTATCAATAATATGTTTATTTTTGTTGTTTTTATTTCCTTATTAAGTAATTTAATTTGCCAGATTTAATTCCACCAAATTTGATGTTCCATTGGGGGGATCCTCCAAAATTATTTAAAAATTTTTATTAGTGATTCAACAATTAGTAAAAAATTGTGCAAATTGATTGAGTTTTATCACCAATCAATAAAATGATGCACCCTTAATTATGATGTCAGAAGGCCTCTTGATAGCACTAGATACTCCCATTTGGGTGGTCCATGTGTAAGTGCAAGTGAGTCTGACGTGGCCAAAGGTTTATTGGTAATTGCTGAGTGTTGACAACTTTTTTATTTACATTAACTTTCAGTTAGCCTAAAAGGCAACGTGAACTGCTATTAATGGGTAAAAGGTCCCATTACCTAAGCAAGTTTCTAACTTAATAAGTATAAACCGCTGGGGTTGGGTAAAGGCATTGTGACACAATCTATAGGTATCTAACCCATGAGGGGTTGTGACCTAATTGGTGGCAGAATCTGAATAGGCAGATGAAGTAATCATAATTTCTTATGACTCCTAAGGGCTAAATTTATTGACGATGGATGCTCTTCCTATTGGGGCCAATGGAAGAGTTTAGCGAAATTCCCTATGTTTGATTTCAGGATAATTTTTGATTCTTGCTGGTGCTTTGCACCCTGAAATGCAACAACGTTCTGCAGGTAATGCTATGCTCTCTACAGCTGGGATAATTATTTGTTTAGGGGGAGATCAGACCACTTAAATATAGAATAATTGAAATGTTGATAATAATAACAGATTGTTTTTATAAGCTTTTATTAGTGGTGGCGAGGGAGTTAAGAAGCAAACCCTCTTAAGATATCAATGCTTATTATTTAAACTTATTGAGGCTCAAAGTGAATTGGAGCACAAATTTTGAATTAGACTATGAATAGCCATATCAGGGAATATCAGGTTTCAGCCTATTGGGGCTCTTAAGACTCGCCTCACTTCAATGGAATGACCAATGGAGGGTCGATAGCAGGTAGGATAAATCCATGCATCAAGGATTTAATATATTTCACCCAATCATTGGGCAAGAAAATATTTGCATCTGATGTAACTCCCTCCAAGGCTATAAAAGGGGTTCCATGGGGTAGGTGTTTTGACTAAGTTAGCAAGAGGATGGAGTGGCCCATCAGAACAACTCCCCTGATTTTTCCGCAGGTTTGGCGTTACCCTGTTACTAGCCATAGGGCGATCTGGCTGAGGATTGGGGCAATAGTGTTACCCCAATTAGTAGGGTTCCACCAAGAATCAACATAGTTTTTTGGCTGATATTATTTATTTCAAAACTTGAATCACTCTTAGTGCAATATTGGACTTGTAATTGCCCAACTCCCTATATAAAACCCTTGGAAATATTTTGATAAAGTCAGACTTGATAAGAGTAATAGAACTGATCTCTTTCTGCTAAGCATCACTTTTCGAAAATCAATTCGGCCTGAAATTTAGCTCCACATAAAGAGATTTACGAAAGCTATTAGCAAATATGGCGGGAAACCCCGCAAAAGAACCTGCAGGCTATGCCAAACGAGCCAGCACCACCCACAAATGAAGCAACCCTTGGTTACCCACCTCAGGGTCAACCAGAATCACCCGCTTTCAAGCAGCAGCCATGAAAGCAGGCACCACCCCCCAACCTGAGCTACTCCAACTAGCGCCAGTTCACCTGATCGCACTTCTGCAACCTGCACGCCTAACAGCTCTGTGTGCGCTGCCTCCCACCAACCCGCTGGGCCCCCTCCAACCAAGGAGGCCATCACCCACGCTGTTTTAATGGCGTCTGCTCAGTTGAATGCAACTCAGCCCATCCAGGCATCCACCTCCCCCATTGTGTCAGCTAATTCAGCCCCATCTATTATTGCTGACGCCGTGTTTCTGGCTCCCTCCATGAGGGGCGATACCCAGCTACCTGGCCCCCAAATCCTCAGATGTAAGGTTGGATTAGCCGCACATTCTGGTTCACTAAGCACCAAATTGAGATAATCTACTCTTCCCAATGAGGATTCAAATGGTTCGGATTTTAGAACTTCACACCAGTTCCAATCTCACCCGTCCCATTTAAACCCCGTAATTGGCACCTCTCAAGTCGGCACTTTATCTCAATATGCTGAAAACGGCCAATTCACCAATCAGCCAATGAGTTTTGCCCACGAAATCACAGCAAATACTCGGGCTGAATTTACCCAAATAGATTGGGATGGTGATGGAATATCGCCCTCCTCCCAATTGGCTGGAGTTAATTCCAATCTGGATGGGACTCCCCAATTTAGTGAGGCCCAACAATCACCTGGCCCCCAAACCTTCGGATGTAAGGTTGGATTAGCTGCACATTCTGGTTCACTAAGCACCAAATTGGGACAATCTACTCTTCCCAATGGGGATTTAAATAGTTCAGATTTTGGAACTTCATACCAGTTCCAATCTCACCCGTCCCATTTAAACCCCGTAATTGGCACCTCTCAAGTTGGCACTTTATCTCAATATGCTGAAAACGACCAATTCACCAATTAGCCAATGAGTTTTGCCCACGAAATCACAGCAAATACTCAGGCTGAATTTACCCAAATAGATTGGGATGGTGATGAAATATCGCCCTCCTCCCAATTGGCTGGAGTTAATTCCAATCTGGATGGGACTCCCCAATTTAGCGAGGCCCAACAATCGCCTGGCCCCCAAACCCTCGGATGTAAGGTTGGATTAGCCGCACATTCTGGTTCACTAAGCACCAAATTGGGACAATCTACTCTTCCCAATGGGGATTTAAATAGTTCAGATTTTGGAACTTCATACCAGTTCCAATCTCACCCGTCCCATTTAAACCCCGTAATTGGCACCTCTCAAGTTGGCACTTTATCTCAATATGCTGAAAACGACCAATTCACCAATTAGCCAATGAGTTTTGCCCACGAAATCACAGCAAATACTCAGGCTGAATTTACCCAAATAGATTGGGATGGTGATGAAAGTATCGCCCTCCTCCCAATTGGCTGGAGTTAATTCCAATCTGGATGGGACTCCCCAATTTAGCGAGGCCCAACAATCGCCTGGCCCCCAAACCCTCGGATGTAAGGTTGGATTAGCCGCACATTCTGGTTCACTAAGCACCAAATTGGGACAATCTACTCTTCCCAATGGGGATTTAAATGGTTCAGATTTTGGAACTTCACACCAGTTCCAATCTCACCCGTCCCATTTAAACCCCATAATTGGCACTTCTCAAGTCGGTACTTTATCTCCATATGCTGAAATCGACCAATTCACCAATCAGCCAGTGAGTTTTGCCCACAAAATCACAGCAAATACTCGGGCTGAATTTACCCAAATAGATTGGGATGGTGATGAAACATCTCCCTCCTCCCAAACTGGCTGGAGTTAATTACAATCTGGATGGACCTCCCCAATTTAGCGAGGCCCAACAAACCGCCCCTCAATTTAATATGACGCCAGCAACTGCTGTAATATTCCCCAGCAACAAGGGAACTCCAAAAACTTGTCCAAACCACCAGCTCACAATCAACCCGCAATTGCAGCCCAAAGCAAACACAAACGTACCAAAGGAGCCACTGGGGCGTGGCAAAAACCTCTGGCACCAACGCTACCCAAAGCTGATCCCGTGAAGTGGCGTTTATTGCTGATGTTAATAAGAAATGGGCTGAAACTAGAGCGCAAAAAGCTCTACCTCGCTCAACCCTCTCCCACACAATTTGCCTTTATTATGGGCATAACCCTGTTGAATTCTATACAGAGGATTACTTCTCATACTTTGCAGCGATTGCGGAGACATTCCCTATTAACACCACCATCCATGAATCAGTGGAGGGCCACTACATCGATTGGGCTTAACTGAAGCTGCCCTTGCTGACCATGCTGCCACCCTCCAGGTCATTGTTCCACGCGGATCTCTTCGCATCTCCTGCACACGCTCTCACCTGGAGAAAATTTTATGGGTTACTTTTTCCAACCTACCAACGACTGTTGATCCTGAGTCTCTTAAACTGGCACTCCATCATGGTTTAATGGAGTTTGGGTCTGTTCTTTCAGTGGACTTTAGCGTTCCCTCTTACTATGCTCCCACTCAAAGAGCTCGCACTGCTAGGGCGTCGTACATCCCCTCCCCCACTGTATCCCGCAACATTGAGGTTATTCCTCATGTGGCGGTAGTTGGGGCATGCCCTGAGATCTTTTTGTCGACCCTGATCAGGCGCGCCCCCGGTGTTCATGGTGTAACGCCCTTGGACACTTGTATAGTGGCTGCACAGCTCGAAAACAAGCCCTCTTAGCCACCACCCAGAGGCCTAAACCAGGCCAAAAACGATCCCACGTGGCTGCAGCAGCAATTCCACAACCCACACAATGGGTTCCCATTCAAGACCTGTCTCCTGAGGCCTTACGCCTAGCAGTTGAAACAGCTAACCCCACTATTGGTATGGGATACCTTCGCGCTCATGCCCCCCCTTCCAATGGGCACCCCCTCCAATCTCCCAGAGTCAACTCCTCTCTCACCAAGCGCAAGGCATCTCCCACAGGGTGCCCCTCGTCAGCCACCCCCACTCAGGGCTCCGCGGCACCCCCACCAACCTCCACCAGCGATTTATCGCATCAACCCTCAGCTCCCAATGGAGCTATGCCCACCAGCATGGACTGGCAACCCGCGGCCTGCGGTAGAAGTGCCACCTCAAGAGTCCTACCCCAACCCCACAGTCCATTTCGCGCGGATCCTTTACAGTGTTGGAGGAAGTGAATATGGACTCAGACTCATCAAATGGGGACACCGCGGAGGTCACCATTGAGCATCCTCAGGTCCTTCCCCTGCAACGGAGCGGGGCAGCATCCTAGGCTGGCTTACTGGGTCCTCCGCCCCCCCCCCTCTCCTTCCCCTCAGAACCCTCGACGCTCCTCATGGATTGCAGCTAATAGTCAAGCTAAAGGACTCAAAACTAGCCGCCTCACAGCAGCAGGTTTAAGCGCTGGCAACCCCCCAGGACATGGAGGGGAACAGCTATGAGTCCCCATGGCAGCACCCTGGCCCTGCAATCCATCAACGCAAATGGGTTGCGGGACTTTAAGCGGAGAGCCCGCCTCCTCCAAAATTTCAGGTCAGCACAAATTGACATCGCTGCTGTCCAGGAGCCCCATATCCTCCCCCACGAACAATCTGCATGGAATGAACAGTTTGGAGGCAACTCCTTCTGGACAAACCATGCCGCCCTTATTGTTTTGAATCCCCGGGTTAAAACCCATTCAATTTCACAATATCTAGGTGGCCGCCTCATACTGGCCAAACTCACCACTCCTGACTTCTCCTTCTTCGCTGCAAGCATCTACCTGCCTAATGCAGGTCAGGAGCAAAATTGGCTCTTGAAAGAGCTCCTCCAACTCAATCTCCCACGGAATACAGTTCTCTTAGGAGATTTCAACACAACCATAAGTCGCATCCGTGACTCTTACCCCCTGCAGCAAAGGAACGCCCTGGATCAAGTCGCCTCCAGGATTTCCTTCGCCTGAGTGGCTTTATAGATGCGCTTCCACCCTCCGCGTCTGGCCTAGGTTGCATGACTAGGATCCAGTATGATGGAGGAGCTTTCCAGTCAGCGTCACGCATAGATATGGCACTGGTTGGCCCCCTGCTAATTGGCCGCGTCTCCTCTCCCATCTCTCGTGACAACCATCTGAGTGATCACAGGTCACTCACCGTTGTCCTCACCACCACACTTAGACCGTCGCATAGGTTCTGGCCTAGGGTTGCCCCAGCTCTTCTCAACAACCCCTTCACTAAGGAGAAGCTGTATATGACCATCCGGGAGACTCTCACCTCCCCCACCCCACCTGCTTGACCACAAGGCTAAATGGGCAGTGACCAAGGAGGGCATCACCCGCGTTGCTTACAACTGTGCCAAAGCCCAGATGACTGCAGCTCGCGCCAGAGTCAAAAGGGCGGAAGCCAGAATCAGACATCTAGAGCGAAACTGCCAGCCTTCGCCCTCTCCCAGATGGTTGGAAGACTGGGAAGCGGCGCAGGAAGCACTCCGCTTGGAGCTCACACTGCAGGAAGAACGGGCAGCAAACTTTACCACATCTCGTTACTATGCTCAATGGGAACGCCCCACCCGCTTCTTCTTTCAGAAACAGAAAGCTTGGTCAACAGCGCAGGATACTACTGCACTGAAGATTGGCTCTACAACCACTTCAGATAAGGAGGAAATCACGCAGGAACTACACCGCTTCTACTCCAGCCTCTTCCATGCCACCCAGGTGGACCCATCGGACATCCAAGACTTCCTGTGGCGGGCTCCAGAGCCGCCCATTGACCCATGGGCTGATGAGGCTCTACTGGCGCCTATTTCCATCCAGGAGGTGATGGAAACCCTTCTGAAATCCCCACGGCTTAAAGCCCCAGGCCCAGACGGAATACCCTTTGAGGTGTACCTTCTGGAACCTGCAGTGATAGCCAGAACCCTCCGCGACCTCTTCGCTGCACTCTTGGTGAATGGCGAGGTCCTCCCCGACTCCAGAGGCTCAATCACGACCCTCATTCACAAGAAGTCAGACCGTGAGAACCTGGCGAACTGGCGCCCCATAGCGTTGATCAACACAGACCACAAGCTCTTCACGAAGCTTCTGGCCAACCGCATCACCAAATGGGTGTCCACCTCGCCTCTCCCCATCCCAGTACAGTTTTATTCCGGGGAGGTCGTTATGGGACAACTATAATGACCTTCACGTGACTTTGACTGCTAACTCTCGTAAGGTGAATGGCTTTGTGGCTCTCCTGGATATGGAGAAAGCATATGATCGGGTAGCCTGGAAGTATATTGATGCTTCCCTGGCCCGCTTCCATCTCCCACTTGCAGCTAGGCGCTGAATATCAGCGCTCTATGACCAGCTCCACACCAGAGTCCTGGCGCCAATGGGTTTTACAGTGGCAGTACCATTTGGACAAGGTCTCCGGCAAGGGGACCCCCTGAGCCCTATCCTTTTTAACATCACCCTTGACCCCCTCTTGGCCTCCTTACAGGACATGCTAACAGGGATTCTGGTCCCAGATAAAGCCCCCACACGCACCATGGCATTTGCAGATGACACTGCCATTGCATTTGGCTGCCCTGGGGATGTTGCCCTCGCTTCTGTGACCATTGAGAGGTACACCAAGGCGTCCAACGCCATGGTCAACACCTCCAAGACAACAGTTGTACAGGTCGGCTCCCCCACCTTCCCCCCACCATTTGGTATTGAACCTGAGCGCGGTACCTTCCGTCACCTGGGCGTTCTCACCAACCAACAAGGAGTTGCGCTAAAAGACAATGGGGACTTGCTCCTTGCAGCAGTTAAACTCCAGGATTGCCAGCTGGAACTGGCGGCACATCACCCCCCAGGGTCGAGCTCTGATGGCCAATGTGTTCCTCCTCTTCAAAGTCTGGTTCCTAGCGCACGTCTGCCCATTCACAGATGCCTTTTATACGCGTCTCAATGTACTCCTCCGCTGTTGGATCTGGGGCTCAAACCATCCACCAATGGCCCTCTCAACCATTGCCCAACCCTGCAATGAAGGGGGCCTAGGGCTTCTGGACACGCGATCCCACGCCACCACAATCTTCCTGAAGTTCCTATGGCCGATTGTCTGCTGGGACGCGACCCCCATGCCCCAATGGGCGCCCGCCCTCCGCCAGTCATTGTCAGCAGCTCTGGGTCTTCCTAGAGCATCTCTGACCTCATTAGGGGAGTGGCTCACAAACCACCCAGGCCATCGCCTAAAACCATCCTCATCCCCCTACTGGAACCAGGCTCTCCTTGCCCTGAAACGAGTAGGCGCGCGGATCCACCATGCCTTCCCATACAGAAGGGAAGGCCCTGGCCTCAGCCCACGTCGCCATGCAATTGTGCACAATGGACAAGTTGTCACAACTCGCCTCAACCCCCAAGATCGTCCTCCCATCCGCCCAAGACTCCTTGAGCTCCTCCCTCCCTCCGTGAGATTTGACCTTAAGGAATTGTGGAAGGACGTCTATCAACCCATTCTGTCAGCAAAGGTGTCCAACACCTTATGGAGGGTGCTCCACTGTTCATACAGGACAGGGGACTAGACTGGCCCTACCTTCCAGCACCGAAGCTGCCCCCGCTGTGTGGAGCCTATTGAATCCCACCTCCATCGTTTTTTCACCTGTCCAGGTGTCGCCGCATTTTGGCCAAAGGCCCACGCGCTCCTCCATGCTCAGCCCTGGTCTGGACACCCTGTGCAAGACCTCATGTTTGAGCAGACATTGCCTGGTTGCCACTGACCCCTCCGTGTCCTCGCCTATGCCACAGCCATCTGGACCATCCAAAACTCCTTCCTTCGTTCTGCCTTTGACCAGCAGGTGTGGACCCTTCCACACATGATCACCCACTTTCAGGTACACTTTGAGATGGCCCTGAAGGTTTGCACTATGTCGCCAACCCTCCCCCGCTCAGTTGTCACTGCAGCACGGCTCTGGCGCGCAAACCCCCCTCCCTTTCTCGATGCCTCCTCCCTCCCCTTCCCTCACCTCAGGCTCTTAGGAGCCCAGGCGTAATTCAATAAACATCGAAGAATCCCCCCCTTGGGTTGGGACCATCTAGTACTAAAGAAAAATAAGAGTAATAGATATATAGACTGTTATATTTTGTATTGTGATCTTGGGACTAGGGTTGGAAGGATAGTTTTTTTAGTACTAGATTTGGAAGGATAGTTTTTCTTATTCTATATTTGATTTTAAGATCTCATGATCTCTTTTGTCATGAGTTGAAGAAAGAATTTTATTTTGTGTCCAAAAGTTTCCAACTCTAGAGGAAGAGTTGAAGATAATTTCTCTTGTCTAAAATAGTTTCAAGTACCTCTAAGTTATCAGAAGGATTAGCGTCGCACCTGAAATACTCATATTGGTTGTGAAGAGCTCAACTAGGATATTAGTCTTCATACAACTATCAAACCACACCTTTTATATTAAGCAAGTAATCTATGTTAATGAACACCTCAAACCTGTGCACTAAACAGAAAAAAATTACATTTGGTGCCTACTAAAGAGTAGTTGAATTTTTTAAATTTATTGCGGGGAAGGCCGACCATGGGATGGACACTTCCGAATATGACTCAGATGAGACAAAACTCAGTACCAGGTGAGGCACCCCAGA